>PVIW01004798.1:54996-122249 GCA_004026585.1 Noctilio leporinus | reverse complement strand
CCTTGTAGTATTGTTTGAAGTCCAGTATTGTGATTCCTCCTACCTTGTTCTTCTTTCTCAAGATTGTGGTGGCTATTCGTGGGCGTTTTTGGCTCCATATAAATTTTTGAAGTATTTTTTCTATTTCTGTGAAGTCTGTCATTGGTATTTTAATTGGGATTGCATTGAATATGTAGATTGCTTTGGGTAGTATGGACATAAAATCCAGCTTTATCTTAAGCACAGCACCTAGCTTTTCTGAGCCTTGAGTTTCCTAATCTATCAGGTGGGGATAATCAAGTAACTATCACATAGGATCATTGTGATAATTAAGTGCAAAATGCATGTAAAATGTCTGGCACAGAGGAAGTGCTTTGTAAATGCTACTGTAATCAATAATAGTTGCCTGTTTCTGACAACTATTTCATTTACAGTGATTTTTCTCCAAAGAGATATAGCTCACTCATTCATTCATTCAGCTCACTAAGTGGCCACTGGATGCAGAACACTGGGGATGACCCAAGAAAGCATAAACAGTGTCAATATCTGTCTCTTGGGAACTTTCTAGTGAATGGAGAAGGGAAGACAATCACAAGTGGAAATGAAAACAACCACGAGTGTTTTAAAAAATCAGTGCTTATTAATTCTGACTATATATTAGAATTATATGAACAGATTTTTTCTAAGGCAGGGACTTACCACTTACCAACTAAATGGGACTTTCTACAGGTAAAGCAAATAAGATAGAATGTTGATAAGTATTTCACCTGTCACAAATAAGGGAGACAAATAAGGTTGAATACTTAGCAATACTCCCTAATAAAGCAGATTGTATTTTTTCTATTTTTTATTGTATTTTTATACCATTTATCCCCCATACCCTCTTCCATCTCCACCCACTCCCTTCCCCCACCACAATCATCACACTATTTTCCATGTCCATGCATTCTTTCTTTCTTCCTTCCTTCCTTTTTTAACTTTTTCTTTTAAAGATTTTATTCATTATTTTCAGAAAGAAGGGCAGGGAAGGAGGAAGAAAAGGAGAGAAGTATCTCTGTATGGTTGCCTTTCACCTGCCTCCAGCTAAGGAATTGGCTGGACACCTGCTTGCAACCTGGTTATGCGCCCTGACTGGGGATCCAACCAGTGACCTTAGGGTTCACAGACTGGCGCCAATCCACTGAGCCACACCAGCTAGGGCTCACTCGCTTTTTTTTTTTTTTTTCTTTCTTTCTTTCTTTCTTTCTTTCTTTCTCTCTCTCTCTCTTCCTTCCTTCCTTCCTTCCTTCCTTCCTTCCTTCCTTCCTTCCTTCCTTCCTTTTGCTTTATCCCTCTATTCCCCTAATTCCCCTCAGAGTTTTGGCCTGCTCTCTTACCTATGAGTCTGTCTCTACTTTGCTTGTTAGTTTAGCTTGTTCATTATATTTCACAAACGAGTGAAATCATATGGTATTTGTCTTCCTCTGACTGGCTTATTTCATTTAACATAATGTTCTCCAGGTCCATGCATGTTGTCACAAAGGGCAATTTTTCCCTTTTTATGACCAGGTAGTATTCCATTGTGTTAATGTGCCACAGCTGTTTTATCCACTCATCTATTGATGGACAGTTAGGCTACTTCCAGATATTGACTAGTGCAAATAATGCTGCAATAAACCTAGAGGTGCATAGATTGAATTTTTTTTTTTTTTTGAGTGTACATTATGTCCCAGGCATCATACCAAGAGCTCCATGAGTTAGTTTGGTCTAAGATGGCTTCAGAGCCAGGACTCTGAAGCATGCTGGGATTCAGATCAAGAGAAAGAAGCTGGGACTTCCCATGAAGCAAAGAAGAGTATTTCAGTATTGGAGGTGGAGTGCACATTTTTGTATTTGGGAAAAATAGAAGAATGAACAAATTTAATTTTAGTGTATGTGCTGCTGAAGTAATCACTGAACAGATTTTATAAAGCAAATATTTTTTATTTCATGTGTAGTTCGTAGGTCCTCAGTAGGCTATAGGCATTATTGAAACAGGACATGCTTCCCCCCTCAAAGGAAAATTTTTATTTTAAACTAAAAAAATGTGTGGCTTCCTAGGCATAAACAAGCAGGCTAACCCACATTCTTATTTCATGGGGATTTGTGTAACTGACTATATTCATAACATAAGCTGTAGTGAAACTTCACTGAAACAAAAACAAGAGTTAGGTCTGAGTCAATTCCTTTCACTTTGCCCTTCCTATCTTCTGACCTGTGCTGCATTTCCTACAAAACCAACAGCAAGTTCTCAGGGATAAGCCTGGAGGCAGCATGCTGGAATCTTCAGTTTGACTCTTGGGTGAACAAGAATAAAAGAACAACAATCAGAGAGAGATGGAGAGGCAGAGAGAGAGATGATTAGATTTTAGTTACAAAAATAAAATTAAAACTTAAAACATGGCCTCATGAAATGCAGACTCTTTTTCCCTAAGAGAGAACTGAAGTGGGGTAATAGTTAGAAATTGAGCAACTCTGAGAAAGCCAAGATTAAACAGGCAAGAAATAAACCCATCATGCCACACCATAGGATTTGTAAGATAAAAAATTCTTCATTCAGCCTTATTCTATGAAAACCCAAATCTCTCTCCCACCCCTCACACAAGGCTGGACTAAATAGGTAGGCATTTCTTGATTTATTAGATACTTAATTTCCAGGTTTCTACATTGTGTAAGACCCGATTCAAGGCAAAAGGTAAACAGCGGGAGACCAACATATATCCCCTGTAAGACAGTCTTTCAATTAGAGATTTGAATTTCTTCTGCCATCTTCAGTTGCAGTCTACATTTTTTTCTATCACCTCACTCTGATTAAAGTACTCAGAGTAACCCACTGGTACAATCCTCATTTATTGCATAAAGTCAGCCCTGAAACTCCTATTAATAACTAACACTGGAGTTTCACATCACAGACTAGTGTTGCTTTTTGGCTCTCCAGCAACTTTATGAATGAGTCACCATCATCATCCCCATTTTACCTACGGGAAAGCTGAGGGTCAAAGAGGTTAAAATAGATGACTAAAGGCCACAGGTCAGTTTGGCACCAAGTTCCAATGCTAATTCCATTTCTTCCTACTAAACTATTTTTTCTGCCTCTTTGGGTGAGTGTCTCACTCGTAGTGAGGTAAGCCAGATAGAGAAAGACGTCATGTTTCAGAAAGTTCATTTTGTTACCATCTGTTGGCTTCAACTGACATCTCTGACACCAATACTGACAACTTTAGGCGTCTGAAAACTTTATCTCTTCCATGCATCCATTCTCTCCCTCGCTAATGTGGAGGACTGTGTGGGCTCTGCTTGCTAATCTCCAATATTTGAGCTCCCCGGGGGTGGGTGCTGCAGAGGTGATCCCTTGCCTCTCCCTACATAATGATGAATTGTCCCAGAAGGGTGATGGACCAATTACAGGAGTCAAAAAGAACAAAACTCCAGAGAACTCAGTAATCCTGCAACAACAACAACAGAAAAACAAACTCCAAGTATTATCAAGGGTCAGGCCCAAGCATGGAGACACTCCAGACTCTTTTGTGTGTTGGAATTCCCATTGGGACCTTCAGCCGTCCTCGCTGGGTTTTCAGTCTGTAATGTCTTACAGATTTCAGGGCTGGTGTCTGACAGCTCTGACATATCTGAACTAAGGCTAACCTCAGCTAGTTACTTGAAAGCCTGATAAGTTATACTGTACCTGTCAAAGCCTCTCTCCGCCGAGATTCTCTTTCCTCCTCTAATGGGGCAGCAACAACAACAAAAAGAAGGAAAAGAAGGGGAAGGAGAGAAAGGAGACGGAGAAAGAAGAAGAATCTTCATTTGACTGTCATAATCTCTTCTGCAGTTTGTAATTACTATTATTTCAAATTGTAATTCATAACCAAAAGAAAATATAAACTGATTAGTTGATGGGAAAACATATCAACTCAATTTTCTCCAACTTGATGAGCTGCCAGCCTTTCCCAAAATACAAATTCCATATCTGAGCCAGGTAGGAGACAGAAGGAGCTATGTCTGCACTATCAAGAAGAGACACATCAATCTGCTCCTTCAAAAATTCAATACTCTTGGTTTCTCTTCAAAATGAATAAATCTTTCACCTTTCACTAAAGAAAAGAAAATCCAACAGATTCTCTCTAATATTCTGCACAGTGGAAGCCATTTCTGCATATTGTCACCCTCTGTCATCCATGAAAGGTAACTGCAGTCACCCCAGCACCACACCCCATCCCCAGGTGGTGTACCTTGTGAGCTACTGGATCAGCATCCAGGAAGGGGCCCAGAAAAGGTCCCAGGGAACCTTTCAGGAAGGTCCTGGAAGAGAGGAAGACCCACTTACCTTTGATTATGGAACATTTAGGAAACTAAAGACTTACCCAGATCCAGACTGGCTTTACAACAATCATTCATTAGGTAGATCAAAAGAGACTTTAGGAAAAGGAATAGATCAAGAAAAAACTAAAATTGTAAACCATTCTACTTTTCGCTATTTGCTGTTATAAGACCTTGAAACAATATTTGTCATCTTTTTTGCCACCGTTCTTTAGCTATAAAAAAGAGGGAAGCCCACACCTTTCTTGCAAGTCTACTGAAGCAGGAAGTAATTTTAAAGTGTTACCATAATATAAGAATTGCATAAATGTCAAATCCCTAATAATACTGCAAATTATTTATTTCTGAGCAAATAAAATTACCCCAGCAAGAAAAATACAACTAAAAAAAAAAAAAAAAAAACTTGTAAAGAGTGCTTTCAGGTTAGGACAGCACAATTATAATGATATTTTCGGAACATGGAGCCACAAAACACCTCTAGATACAATTGACCCTAGAATGAAATGGATCCAAACTGTGTGGGTCCACTTACACGTGGATGTTGTTTTTCAATAAATACTGTCAAGGTATTTTTCTCTTTCTTAATATTTTTTTCAATAAATACTGCCAGTGTATTTTTCTCTTATGTAAGAATCCAGTATATATATATATAATATGTATAACATTTCAAAATATGTGTTAATAGACTGTTATCAGTAACGCTTCCAGTCAACAGTAGGCTATCAGTAGCAAATTTGGAGGGAGTCAAAGTTATATGCAAATTTGAGCTGCATTGGGAAGTCAACACCCCTCACCCCCATGTTGTCCAACTGCACTTTCCCTTCATAATTTTTTAGTGTTTCTTACATGAATATATTCTCATTTTAAAATGAAAACAAAAACAGTTTTTTAACTGGTGCTCCTTCCCCTCCTCTTTCCCATCAGCCCTACCTGTCCCCCAAACGTAACTTCTGTGAGTTGCTTGCTGTGTGCCCTGCCGGGGCATGTTTAGGCCATTTACTTGCACGTGTGACTTTTAAATACGCAATTTCTTACTCAAGGATGAAGGTATTTGACCTGAGGTGCTTCAATATTCATGTGGACCCCTGGATAAGAAGTTAATCTCTGCAGCCAGCTCATGCCCTGTCTACGGGAGAAGCCAACTCCGGGGTAATCACAAAAGACGTCAGTGCTACAGTGAGTTCGCTTCTCCGGGGTTTGTCTGCCAGTCAGAGAACCTGAGCCTCTGCTTTTCCACCCTCCCATTTGCCCATTTTACCTCGCAGAGGCACCTCTCCCAGAGAGTAAACCAGTTACATTCAAAAGACTTCAAATACAATCGTTACTTGTTACCTCTTTCATTGCTGTGTTCAAAAGCAAAAAAAAAAAAAAAAGGTTTTTTTCCTCTGATGGTCTAAAATAAGACGAATTTATCTACAAATTCTACTTCCTTATGCCCCACAGCACCTTCCTCCGCTGCCCGCAAACACCCAGGACAATCAAGATCTGGCTTCGGCTGGGATTACAGGCGAGCGTAGCTGGATTTCCCTGTCTCCCCTGCTCTGCTGATGTCCAGTTGGCTGGCGTTCAGGGCAAAGTGCCAGGCCTCTATTTTGGGGAAGAATCATCCAGAGAGATAGGGGCAGATGCGGTTTGGCAACTGAGATCTGGCATGTGATTTTACGTGCTGTGGTGTTATGTTTCTTAAATCAGTACATGCACTTAGGAGGCTGTTTATCATCATCACAGAATGTCCGGGCAGCACCCACTTGGCACCAGAGGCGTTTTGGCGGTCTTGTTAGAATAATGTTTTCGTGAGAGGCCCAGGAAATGCATGAGAGAGTGGCACTGCGTGGTACTAACATGTTATGCTGATCCTGGCATTTCATGGGAAATTAGGACAGTTTCCTGTTTCTGACAATCAGAAAGATTTCTGGAAACACTTAACATACATTTGATAATTGTTTTTCATGCATGCAGTGGAAACAATGGCAAGCCCACGTTTTGAAGTAAAACATTATTTCTTGGGCTAATAAAAATGAAGACATAAAAAGAAATTAATGTTAGAACTTTGTCTTCCCTCTGCTTTTCTTTCTTTCTTATTCTAATTCACAAATGAGGAAGAAAAACACTTTTTACTGCTCTTCTGAACAAAGCTGTCTTGCGTGCTGCTTTCAAATTTTTCCGGACTATTTTCCGCCCCAGGTGGAGATTTCAGCTTTGTGATGATAGGTTCTGGCAGCAGGATTTTGGAAGAGGCATCGCCAGACTGCACGGTGAAACCGTAACACTTCATCTAGCCAAGTATGCTATTATTTTGCTGTCAGGAGAAGAGATGCCCATGTATCACTTGATATTAATGGTGTCCCAAATCTTTTTTAAAGGGTCCAAGTAAAACACCGGGGGTCAGTTTTTCAGGAAGAAGTCAGAAAAAACAGCAAGCATGACCTCTTGTCCCATCAATTAGTTGACAAAGTTCAAAATAGGCTGGTGAAGTGTATGGTTCATCTTCTGATTTTGGGCAAGGAGTTCATTGAGAGAAAGTAACGCCATCACATCGGGACATTGCCTTACTGAGGGCTGGATTTCCTCCTGTGCCAAAAGAAGGGGCAGGCTGATGACCTCAGAGTCCCCTCAGATCAAGAATTCTCAGGCTGCCGGTGGGGTTTTCCCTACTTGGCCTTTTTCCCAGCAATAAAGTTATTAGACTAATAGGAAGGGAAAAGGGAGTGAAACAGGAGTCAGCATATTTTCAAGGGGATCATTCACTTTCCCCAATGCCCTGTTCTCACACAAGGCCCAGCCTAGATCATAGAAATAGGTCACAAGGCTGACACCACCATGTCATGTTTATTAAAACCTGATGTCAGTCTAGGTATGTGGGTATGCAGTGTTTTAACCAATTGGCAACTCTTTGTTTCTGCTTCCTCATCAATACCTAAGTTACTAAGAAAATAATTTCTATGAGCAAAAATAATAATAATAGGTATCACCTACATTGTTGGTGTGAAGATTAAATGAGCTAATAATGTATGGCAAACCCTTAACACAGTGACTGGCCATAGCAAACAATCAATAAATGTTAGTTAGCTATTGTTGTATTAGTAACAACTCACTTTTACACATTCCCTTTAATTTACAAAGCAATTTCATATGTTATTTCACTTAATCCAATCTTGCGACACATATTTAATGAATGTCTACTAAGAGTGCCAGGCATTGTTCTGAGCACTGAGAATACACTAGTGAATCAGAAGCAAAGGCGCTACCCTCACAGAACAAAAGTTCTGGTTGGGGAAGAAAATGGTAAACCAAAAAATATGACAGGTTGAGAGGATCATGAGTGGGACTTCCATTTCATGAGGTCTGTCCTGAAAGTATCAGTCAAGCAAACTTGTAATTATATTGACATTGGCTCGATACTTTCGGGACAGACCTTATATGTGGCGTTACTGGGGAAGGTTTCTTTGGTAAGGATGGTGTCTGAGCAGGTCCCCGAAAGGAATGGGGGTGTGAGCCTGTAGATAGCCATGGGGAGGGAGTCCAGGTGGGGGCCACAGCAAATGCAAAGGCCCTGAGTTTGGAAGGTTTGGGGAACCGGGATTGTGAGAGGCTGAGGAAGAAAGACATGGGGCTACAGATGGAACGGACTCTATATTTTTTCTGGGTGAGATGCAAAGCCTTGGAAGGATCTTAAACACATGATTTACGTGTCAAATTCATCTCTCTAGGGGTGTGACAAACAGATTGAAATGGGGCATGAGCAGAGGCCAGACAGCTGCAGAGACCATTGTCCTAATCCAGGCAAGAGGGGATGGTCTTGGTCTTGGTTAGAAGTGGTCAGATTCTTCAATCTTCAAGGTAGAGCCGACAGGAGTTGTTGATGAGTTGGAGGCTGAGGAAGGAGAAAGAGAAATCAGGGATCATTGACACCAAGTTTTGGGGTCTGGCAATGGGAATGTAGAATTGGCGTTTTACCCAGACTGGGAGACATTTACTAAACACTCCCTGTAGGCAGATATTACGAATATGCCCATTTTATAGATGAGGAAGTTGAGACAGAGAGGTTATCTGACTGGCCCAGAGGAAGGGTGCCTCATTGACTTAAGACAGAGAGAGAGAGGACCCAGGAAATGGTAGAACTGCCTAAGCTCAGATTTTAATTAAGAAAAGTAAAAGATTTTAAAAATATTAATAAAAATGAGCTAATGCCACTTCTTTCTGAAGGCTACTCACTGGTATCTGTCACCCACCCCTGTGCCAAAAGGGATGAGAACTTCTTGGAAGTGTTGGCATGTCCACTCCTGGCAGGGCCACTCTTCTGTCATGGGACATCTTGCTAAAAACAGCAAACCTGCTTCTGGTCCTCCCTACAAGCCCCATCCCTGGCATGAGAGAATAAAGTTGGACATCTCTGGAGCTTGGGGTAGGGGCAAATGCAGAGGGTGCTGGGGTTTGTCCAGGTGAGGAAATCTGCAGGGACAGGACCAGGGAGACAGAGATGAGAACCAGTACCGACAGAGAACCAAGTCATTGGCTGAACTCCCCCAGGTGCCCAGAATCCTCGCATGTGTAAATCCCGCAGTCCCCCTGCCACCCCCCACCATGCCATGAGTTCTGTCATTGTCCTGTTTCCAGGGAAGAAAGCAGAGCTGGTGAGGAGAGGGGACTTGGCCAAAGGCTCCCACAGCTTAGGGAGGAAGAGTCAGCACTGTGTGGGGGTGGAGAGGGCCCCTGGGGTCTGCTTGTATCCCACCTTGTATGCTGCCTCCCAGTACAGAAACAAGCCAGGTGAAGGGCAGATGACCCGGCACATGGCATGGTTCGGGGACAGTGAGTTTGCTGTAGCTCCAAGCATCCTCAAACCCCACTCCCTCACAAAGTAAGAAATTTAAGGTGGGGCTAGGAACATCTGTAACTAGATTTGGACTACCATCCTGTTAAAAATCAAAGCTTCTGACCAGCTTTGCTTCAAAGTTGCTTCAAGTTTGAGCTGCAAAGTATCCAAGAGTCCATTAGCAAGGTTGGGATTCCTTCAAAATGTAACTCTACCTTCTCCACCCAGTTAGAGCATCTCCAGTCTACTTAGGAGGAAGCTGCCAAGAGGTTTGGTCCTCAGGAGACAGAACTGCATCAATCAAATAAGTATTTATTCAGTGCTGACATGCCCAGGACTTTGTGATAGGCCAGCAAGAAATGCTGGCCCCTGTCACCAATTTGTTTATAATCTGGCTAAACAGAGATGGACTCACATAAAATGCTTTGTAAGCAATCCACTAAGATTTCATGAAGGCTAACCCAGAATGGGTACTTAAGGAATATTTGTTGTTGGAGTTGTTTGTTAAAACTTATAGCTCAGATAGAAGAGAGGTCCAGGTCTTGGCATTGCTGGGAAGGGCCCAGGGCAGAATGGGAAATGTGCGCTGGACGGAGAAGGTTTAAGGCTAAAGGAAAGGTAGGAACAGAGCTTTTATCACCACTGCATCCTGGGAAAAGTAGATAATCCACTCAAGATATTCTTAAATCTCAGTAGAACTCTCACTATTGTGCTATAGCTCCCTGATCTTTCTTACTGATGCAATGGCCCATGGCCCAAAAAGAAATAAATAAAAGCAGTTTGTCTAAAGCAGAAGCTGCATTAGGGGGTTATCAAGAACTCCTGTGATTTGCCTGCCTACCCTGGGAGAGGTCTAATCTCTAGATGGAGACTAGGACCTTTTTGGCAGCAGACTACGATTGTTTCTTCTTTGTGTGCTTTGAGACATTGGTAGGCTGTGGTGTGAGTTCTCTAGGGATCTAAACAAGGGGATTTCCCGAAAAGCTGAAGAAGTTTAAGCTGAGCTCCCCACCCCCACCCCCTTCACTAGACAGGCTAGTGCTTAGGCCAGTCATTGTTTGCAAAACAGGCAAAACAATATATTTTGTCTCTAGTCAGTTAAAACCACTTGCTGTTTGCACTCCCACTATTTTTTAAAAAATTGTTATTTACGTATTTATTTATTTATTTATTGCTTCTCCGTGTCAGGTGGCAAGTGGGGGGAGGTGGGGGGCGGAGGCAGGGGGCTCTGCATTTGTGAGATGAGGTATAAATTGATGTGGCTTAGAATTCTTTCTGTGCACGCTTATGGTATTGCTAAGCCATCCTGGTACAGAAAGGGCTTCTGGGAATACTGCTATCTCTCTCTGCCTGGTGCGGTGATGGAGAGGGGTAGGGCCAAGGGAAAAAGCCATATGCTTGTGTCCAAGGGCACCTGGCATATTTTCACCTGAAGGAGAAAAAAGGGTTTGAAACCAATGATTTCAGAAGCTAGCTTGTGAAAAATTCTTCCCGTCATCAGACATGTAAATATAAGCCAAAGATTAGGTTCTCATTAACATTTAGTCAAAATGGACTTTTTCTCTCCCATCAAGATGGGGGTGGTGAGTATTAGGTTATGTCAGAGTTTCTTAAGAAAAATATGCTTCCCCCCTTGCTGGACTTGGAGAGGTTTGTCCTCTTTTCTCTAATTATGATTTGCTGTGATTAATTTTTTTCTAAATAACAATTTGCTTTTTGTCTACATTTGTATTTATAATTTTCTATTGTTTTCCTAAATTACATAAGCTCCAGGCCCCACAGAACCTTGAGCCACCTCTTGACTGTCCAGAGTACCTTAAATACCTGAAAAGATCACGCTTACCAGGCCCATAGAGTGAAGACACTGATTTCCCTTTTTCTGGTAGAGCGGCAGCACTCTACAAGCTTCAGCAGCAGGGACCTTGTGGCCAAGCTGCTAGGGTTCAAAGCATCAACTATGGTGCCTTAGCAGCCTCCTCATAAAGGTTAAAAATATTATTGCTCCAGACATGCCATCCCTTATTCTACATACTTATTCAGATACAATAATTGCTAGATATAACATTTGAATAGTTAATTTGCAAAGACATTTTATGTATAGCAACTTTTCCCTAAAATATCATTTTAAAAGGAGAAAATGAGGCCCTGGCTGGTGGTACAGTGGCTAAGGCACCAGTTTGCGAACCCAAAGGTCGCTGGTTCGATTCCCAGTCAGGGCACATAACCAGGTTGCAAGCCAGGTCTCCAGCCAGGTCCCCAGCTGGAGGCAGGTGAAAGGCAACCATACATTGATGTCCCTCTCCCTCTCTGCCTCTCTCCCTACCCCTCTCTCTAAAAATAATAATTTTTTTTTTAAATAAAAAGGAGAGAATGAATTAAGACTTCATGCTCATTCCATTTGCTTCACTGCACATGGTAATGTGAGGATGGAATGCAAATACCAGATGAATTTAGCTTGAATAAGGCATCATGAGAGAGACTGAAAGAACATGTGAAGGTCGGAGGTCTGTTCAATAACAGAATTATCCTCTCCTGCCCCAATGCTGAGGCAGGAGTGGTTGTGCTGGTAACAGGTCTTTAATTCACTAAGAGGATTTTACTGACCCCTTGTGGAAAGCAGAGGTTGGTGCACACAGTGAAGATCCCAGTTAGGGGAACTTGCTTTCCCACAGGGAAATCTTCAGGGAAAAATTCAAGGAACAGAAAGATGAGGTAGGTTAATACCATCTGTCCAGGATTGTGTGTGTGTGCATGTGTGCATGTGTTTTATGCAACTGGAAACTCATACAGTTATTTCTCACACCAACTTTCTTCCTGACACACGTCAGAGCTCTCATCAAATGCAGGTATGTGATTATGGCTTTAGCTTGTCTTTAAAAAGGAAGGGAGGGAAGCAGGGAACTTTAAATAAAGAAAACCAGTGTTGGATCCTAGCACAGCTAACTACATGAAAGACCATGAGCAACTTGTTTAAGTTGTCCAAGCCTCCCCATCCTCATAGGTAAAGTGAAACTCATAGTGTTGGTGACTGAATTGGACGATGTCTATAAATTGCCTGTGCATGGCACACAGTAGGAGCTAAATAAGTGTTTACGTTGCTGTCATTAAACATAATGATGTCGTATTTACTCATGACCCTGATGCTCATTAGACGGTTTCATCACACTCCTGCACTGAACATCGTTTAAAGAGAGGGAGTGAGAAATTTCTCTTCGTTGAACAATTTTCTCAGGTGAGGCCGGGTTTGACTCAGTCTCTGACAATGTACACAGAAAACACTTCTTGTTGAAGCAGCTACTTTCCCTTGTGCAAGCAGAGTTCCTGGGAGGGGGAGGAGAGGCCAGGTAACATCCTTCCCCTTCCCAGTGCAGCCAGCAGGATGGTTGTGGGCTCTGGTACGTGTCTTCATTACCATCCCAAAAGAAATGCCTGGCCTCCCACTGAAGTAAGTAAATGCTCTTTGCTGTGACTGGAAGGAGACAATTGCTCGTTTCCCAGCCTGCAGTTTGAGGTTCCTAATGTTTTGGAATAAGAAGCTCTCAGCATTCCTGGGAGACCGGGCTCTTACAAGTCGTGAGGCAGTAAGACGGAGAGAAGGGGCATTTCAGACAGCATTCTATGGTCCTAGGATTAGGACCAAGTCTTTTTGTGAATCTGTCCCTGAGCTGTCACCAGCACAAGTGCTTCTCAGTATTTTCCCTGATTAGGTGAAACAGGAAGGCTACAGGGGCCTGGAGTTAGGTATTGGCCTTCCCCAAGTATAAGCCTTGAGTGGGCTGGAGTTCAGTCTTTTGTCAGTGAGGCTCTGGCACAATAGTTCCCCTGAAGGGGAACGGAAGGCTCTGGGTGTATTAGAACGGCTGCTTTTCCACTCCCCATACCAGGAACACAGGAGATTTTTCTCTGACCTTCACTGGGAGAACCTGATAGGCCTCCTCGCTGTTAAGATTCACAGTGTGGAGGCCCACTGGAGTTTTAACTCTCCAGTTTGTCCACACTGAGCCTGGTCGATTAGTTTAGGGTTTCCTACCCTAGTACTGGCCCCAGCATGGGTTTCAGCTCCAGGGCTTCTGCCCCAGTCACAAGCTGTGACTCTGTACCTGTCTGCCCGTGTCCACAATTTCTGAAGCAGTGGCTGGACCTATACTGCAGCCTCAATTCTCCAATCAAATAGAGTTGTTGATTTTCAGTTTGTTCAGCTATTTTCTTGTGGTAAAGATACAAGGTGTCCAATTTCCTCATGTAACACACTGGAAACCTTAAGATCAAACTTGTTTTTAAAGAACAATAACTATTGACTTAATAAAGAGGCAAGATTGGAGCTGGAAGAGGTCATCATAGTGAGATCAGGTAGAACACTTCTGAAATTATCCAGGAGAGATCAGGAGTGGAGGTGAAGACTAGATTCAAGAGATATTTCCAAAGAAGCAGTAACAGGATCCTGCAAGTAACTATGATAAAAAGTGGTAAAAAATGACTGAGGTTTCTACTTCAAGAAACTGGATAATAATAGGATTATACAAGTATATTGGGAATAATCTTGTTAAGATTGAGACATACTAGGTTTGAGATGTCTCCACATCTGTTCAAATATGCCCAAAGGAAGGTGAAATAAGAACCTTAGGATGTAGAATCAGGAATCTCCCAAACATATAGCTAACTTGTATCACAGTAATGGTGAGATCATCAATATAAAAAATGAAGATGAATAAGGAACAGCATGTAACACCAGCACCTTTATAAACCCAGGTTATCATTAACACCTTCTCTAGAGCATTCAAAATTTTAAGCAAATTATTTCCTTTGAGATTCATCCCACAGCCCTCAGCTGCCTACCTGCCCCTTCTGCTAACCTTGGTGAATTTAATTAACCTCTCAATGAAATCGATCAGTTCTGTAAATCTGATGAGAATATTTTCTCTGTACGTAGAATATTTAGTGATATGCACCCAATTTCCCATCTATTCCCATGGAGGGCAGAAAAACGCCTGCTCCCTACAAAAGATGACCATGGCTTAATCCCTGGAATGTTACATTATGTTATGAATATTATGTCATTATTAATGTTATGACAAAGGGGAATCAAGCTTGCAGGGATTAAGGTTACTTTATCAACTAAAATTGAAATAGAGATTACTCTGGTGGATCCAATACTATATGGCAAGGGTCCTAAAAAATGGAAGAGGTAGAAGAAACAATGTCAGTGATGCAATGTGAGATTCAACTTTCCAATGCTGGCACTGAAGATGGAAGGCGGCCAAGAAATGTGGGGCGCCTCTATAAACTAGGAAGAGCAAAGAAATGGATTCTCCCCCAAGAGCATCCAGAGGGAAACACAGCCATAACACTTTGGTTTTAGCTCAGGGAAATTCATGCCAGACTTCTGACTTCCAGAATTGTAAGATCATAAATATGTATCGTTTTAAGCCACCATCTTCATGACAATTTGTTATAGCAGCAATACAAAATATTGGGTTTGGGCCAAAAAGGTTTTTTCTGTGAGATGGCTCTAGTAGGATTTAACTTCATTTGAAACAATATTGTTAGGTTGTGTTGTGACAGCTGTCATATCAGACACATAAAAAATAACAAATAGCAAAACTGGTAACATATTTTTTAAAAAGATTTTTAAAAATCTTTTAAAAATATTTTTTAAAGATTTTAAAAAATTATTATTTTTAGAGAGGAAGGGAGAGAGGCAGAGAGGGAGAGAGACATCAACATATGGTTGCCTTTCACCTGCCTCCAGCTAAGGACCTGGCTGGAGACTGACTTGCAACCTGGTTATGTGCCCTGGCTGGGAATCAAACCAGCGACCTTTGGCTTCACAGGCCAGTGCCTTATCCACTGCGCCACCAGCCAGGGCCAAAACTGGTGAATTTTTGTGTAGCTGGTTTAATATTGAAGATGGAAGAAAATGTGCAACATTCTTAGCATATTATGCTTTATTATTTCAAGAAAGGTAAAAATACACCTGAAACGCAAAAACAGATTTGTGCAGTTCGGAGAAGGGGCTCCAAAGTGGTCTACAAAGTTTCAAGCTGGAGGTTCCTCACTGGACGATGCTCCACGCTTGGGGAGACCAGCTGAAGTTGCTAGTGATCAAATCAAGTCATTAACTGAGAACAATCAATGTTATACCACCCAGGAGAGAGCCCACACACTCAAAATAGCCAAACCAATAACGTTGGTGAAAATGAAAAATAAAAAAGTGCCTTTTATGGAAAAAAACACTTTCTCTTATACTAAAATATGTATTAAAGAGCATATATAACCATTTTGAACATCTCTCTCTCTTCAGTAAGGTTTGGTCATGGTCATTAATCAGAGGCTCTCTAGTTTGAGTGTTTTTTCTATTAAGTCAAAGTTAACTTCACTTACAGAAGTTTTTCCCAAACTTTAGGTAATGTTCTACTCAAGATATTAGGTGGTTTTGTGGAAATGAGAGAGACAGGAAGGGAGGGTAATACTCTTATTAAATATTTTAGAAATAAACATTTATTGACTTGAGGATCTGTCTCTCAGAAAGCGACATCTGAGGATGCAAAAACCTGGTTTAAGCCCTGGCTGGTAGCCCAGTGGATAGGGCACCGGCTTGAGAACCCAAGGGCCGTTGGTTTGATTCCCCAGCCAGGGCACATAACCAGGTTGCAAGCCAGGTCTCCAGCCAGCTCTGTAGCTGGAGGCGGCTGAAAGGCAACGGTACATGGATGTCTCTCTCCCTCTCTGCCTCTCTCCCCACCTCTCAAAAAATTAAATTAAATTAAATTTAAAAACCTGGTTTAAGAAGCATGACATTTTATAATTCACCTGAGAATATGTTCATTGATTTTAGAGAGGGGAGAGAGAAAAACATCAATGTGGGACAGAAAATTAGTTTTCTTTCCAAAATGCCCCATCTAGAGATTGAACCTGCAACCCAGGTATGTGTCTTGACCAAGGCTTGAACCTGCAACTGTTTTTGTGTACGGGATGGCACTCTACTACTGAGCCACCTGGCCAGGGCTAAAGCATGGTATTTGATTACAGCAGAGATTTTCAACCATTTTCATCTCAAGGCACAAATAAACTAATTACTAAGCCTGCAGCTTAGTTTTTTTGCCCATCTAACAAAAAAATCGTATTTTTTAATTCATTCACATCAGGCAGCTACTGTTGTGTTGGCTGTTGTCATTTTTAAAAATTTGACAATCTAAGGGAAAAAAGGTGCCCCTGATCAGTCAGGTATGGCACGTTTAAAAAATTCTTACAGCACACAAGATGAAAAATCACTGGATTAGAACATTAGTACAAAGGTAGCATGGCCTAATAGTCTCATTGACATATAATTGTTCCTGGTCTCTGTTCCTGGTCTTGTCTTATACCTACAGGCTTATCATTTTCTTTTTACCCTTACCAAAATAAAAATGGGTTTATCCACTAGTTTTGTCATAAAGGGGAAAACAAGTATTATAGAACTGTACATACCTGAAACCTGTATAATTTTATTAATCAATGTTACCCCAATAAACTCAATAAAAAATAAAGGGAAAAACTATTAGCCAAATTATCATCCTTCTGCAATGAATTTAAGATATTTTTCATGTTTTATTTTGTTTTTTAAAGATTTTATTACTTTTAGAGAGAGGGGAAAGGAAGTGGAGAGGGAGATAGACATCAATGTACGGTTGCCTTTCATCTGCCTCCAGCTACAGACCTGGCTTGTAACCTGGTTATGTGCCCTGGCTGGGGAATCGAACCAGTGACCTTTGGGTTTGCAGGCTGGTGCCTTATCCACTGTGCCACTAGCCAGGGCTTCACGTTCTTCTTTAGCCCATGCACTCATACCCTCCTACAAATGCCTATCAGCGTTCTGCAATACACCACATAAAAGTGTTCATGGTCAGTAACTTTGGGAAATTTTACACTATAAGACTAACAAACAATTTCAACTTCTGTGAAGGATGAATAACTTAATGATAACAAAATATTATAAATCAGGTTTCTTAAAATGGTTTTTTAAAAACCTATAGTTTCAATTTAATAAAATATTGCCGCAAAATATCTAATTATAAAGCAACAGAAAAACAAAAATGGAGGTTATCCAAAAATAAATTCACAATTTTGAAGTTGAAATACGTTTTTTCAAATAATACAACTTAAAAGATTGTTTCAGAAGGTTTTCCTTTCAAACATCTGAGATACACATAGTCTTTTGAACTCAAACTAGACAACTTCTTACACAAATAAGGGCTTCTATTAACTTGAGAAATACAATAATAACCCTCAAAACACTCAATTACTGATTCAGTCACAAAATTTACTTGGCTTACATAGCCAAATAAATAAGTTTTAAAATATACTTGGGAAAATGAAGTCTACATCTGAGTTGTGAAGAACAACAAACTTTATTTTTAAAAAAATTGAAGGCCCTGGCTGGTGGCACAGTGGATAGACCATGGCCTGAGAACCCAAAGGTTGCAGGTTCAATTCCCAGTCAGGGCAACATAACCAGGTTGCAAGCCAGATCTCCAGCCAGGTCCGTAGCTGGAGGAAGGTGAAAGGCAACCATACATTGATGTCTCTCTCCCTCTCTGCCCCTCTCTAAAAATAATAAATAAAATATTTTAAAAAATTTTTTAAATAAATAAAAAATATTGAGTTCCCAACTGATTTATTTTCTTTCAAATTTGTCCTATTTAGACTACTTTCACAATATATTTTAATCCTGAAACAGTGTGAGGTGTTAAAATATGAACAGCTTCTTTTTTTTTTTTAATTTTATTGTTGTTGTATTACATCCATCCCCTTTTTGCTCCCCTCTGTCCCCCTCCCCACCCACCCATTCCCCCCAAAGTCAATCCCATCTGTTGTCCATGTCCATGGTTCCTTTATGAACAGCTTCTTTGGCCCAATAGATTAGAGGTACCTTAAATGTAAACGATTGTAATGACAGTTTTCCAGGTATGGACACCTGTATCTTACTGAGCTAGAGATGCATGTTCTTTTTTCTCAAAGACATGAAAATTTCTTTTCTAATAATAAAAGATTTGATATATTAAAATCTATTTTCGAACACCTTAAGGATCAAAATTCATGTGTATGTCTATAAAGAATAGTTTCAAAAGATCAAATGAAAGCACTACACAATGATGTTATATCAGAGGTTTTATTAATGGTAAATGTTTGCATTTATTTTTTAAAAGCTGAGTTCTTGCTAAGCACCTTTATTTAAAATAAAGCAAATAAGAAAGAATCATTTGTGATACAAAAACTACATTCACCAACAAGACTTTAAATTTAATCAAGTGAAAGTTAAAAACCACTGGAAAAAATACAAAGAAACACTGCTGAGTCAATTAAGTTCTTTCTGTCACTGAATATACTTTATTTACAATGACACAAAGCATACTGAACTTAAAAACTATTTTGTAGAATCAATCTAAATAAGACTAGCAGTAATACTAGCATTTAAGAATAACATGCAATTTGTGATTTCCACCCCCAGCCCCCAAATTCTTTTAAACCGAATCACCTGAAAAGGTCTCATTTGAGAGGAAGACCATCTTTGTTAACCAAACGAACCCTCATTTCATATTAAAATGCCACCTGAACCCTACCTCCTCTTCCCAGATGCCACCTATACATGACTTTGCATAATGATTTAACATAGAATTACTTCTCTGGTTAACAGTGTCAAGGCCATAAATAATCAGTTAAAAAAAACAACGAGTAAGTTCAAATCTAGAAAAGTTCCTTTAAAGAATTACCTAAGCCCAGCACACATACTGTACCGCATTATGCAAGAAGCATAAGCAATACAAATTATAAATGTGTGTATACCCACACACTATGTCTTCTATAAAATTTTAGTAGTGTTGCCAAGTTAATAATTCTTTCAAGGCACTGAATAATTATGTAGATAAACCTTCCAAAATATAACTACCAATTGTTTAAACTGTTAAAAGCCCTGAGTCAGAACTTTCAATAACTTCCTGAAATTATAGATTACAGCTAAAATGGCATATATCTTTTATTAAAAATTACAAGACCATTTTGCTTTTTGGAGGAAAGAAGTCATGTCTATGAAACAAAATCAAAGAGACTGTACAGGAAAAGTAAAATATTCGGCAATGCTATCTTTCTTACACAGTTTATGTAAGTCAATTACAGCTTGTAGGTATGGATTTAGGCACCAAATTGATGTGGCAAGTCACCTTTCCTGTACCTACTGCTTAATAAATCCTCAACAAAATAACATTTCAATTTTAACCATGGGGTTCCATCTCCTCCTTAGTCACAAATATGAGTAAATGCTGGAAAAAAAATAATACACTAACAGAAGAGGTAGAAATGCTAATGTAGCAATCTACTATTTCAATCCATCAGCTCCACTATCCAGTTCATATTTTAATAATCCAGTTTCACCCGCTACCCACTTATCAGTAAAAGTTGAGGCTCAATTTAAAGGATTTCTCCCCTCACTGGAGCAAAGCAATGTACACATGAGACAGCACTGAATAGGTTTTCCTTGAATTTAATATTTTAAAGAAGTACAGGTATAATACGATTATAGTTATATCTATGTTCAAGTTCCAAGGCTACATATGATTATCAAGTAATAGCAGTAAGCATTCCTATTCTAATAGTCAAGCAAATAAAATTAGGTTGCTTTTTGATAGAAAAAAATTTTTGAAACACTTACATGTACTTAAAGATAACTGACATTTTCAACAAGGCACACATAATTTGTGATAATCTTTTACCTTCCCAATTTAGTACAAATTCCAAGATAAACTAATTCGAATGTTTCAAATGTGTTTCTTCCCTTGGATTCAAAATGAACTCACAAACCCTTCCAATTATCAGACATTTAAAACCTGGTCAATTATGAATGATAATTGTAAGGGGATGGGGGACAACTGTTAAGATAATTCAGGTGTTTTTTATATTTAATCAAAATTTGATTCCACTGGGGGAGGAGTTTGTTGTTTAGTGGGTTCAGAGTTTCAATTTTTCAAGATGTTATCTGTTTCACAACAATGTGAATATACTTAACACTACTGACTGTATACTAAAAAAATGTTTAAGATGGTAAAATTTATGTTGTGTTTTTACCACAATAGAAAAATGCAAAAAAATTTTATTCCAAAATTGAATTTTGTACACAAATTATTACTGCACTCTAAGACAAGTGTTTTTTTTTTTTGGATTAAAAAAACAACAACAAGCAGTAGTAAAGTCTATAATTTACAAAGCAATTGTCAAACTACACTGAAAACTGATTGAAAGACCTTTTCTATTATTCAATTAAATAAATAAATTTTCTCCACTTACTGCTTCGCTGGAATCTACACTATCCCCTTTTCCCCATCTAGTACAAATACTGACATTTCTGTCTTACTTGCTGCAACCGCCTACGCTCCCCCACATCCTAACCCCATCATTAATTCTCTTGAGTTCACAAAGTTAATTCCTAGTCCAAAAGGGCCCAAAATTCGTAACAAAAAATAAAAAATAAAAGAAAAATAAACAGCAATTGGGCAACACATAACTAGACAGTATATTTCTACTATGTAAAAATGAGGCAAGCTTTGAAATTCAAATTGGACAAATCTTAAGCAACATGCATTTCAATAAGCTAGAATGGCTTAAAGCCATCAAAAGATATAAATTTAAGAAAGTTATTTCCAACGTTATCAATTATTTTGTGCCTGATTAGCTAGCTGGTCAATTTGCCATGTTAAAAATTATAAGTAATCAAGCATAATTCAGCCAGCTAAACACTTGCCTAATATAATATTCCTATACTAATACAAAGTGATATTTTTCTTGAATAACCTTCTTGCTCCCAACAAAATTAAATATGTACAAAGAAAAACAATTAGAATAGCACCATTTGTAAGTTGTATGCTTTTAGTAACAAAATTGACACATCTTAGAAGAATAAGGAAGAAAATGTGGTAGGCTTGAGGGGATGAAAGGGGGAGTCCATATACCACTTAATGATTGCTCTTATAAAACACTAAGAAAAAATTCCATCAGTACTTTTGGATCCCTTCTTTTTGGCTACAGATTATTTCAAATATTTGACTGCATGATAAATTCTCTATGTGCTAAGATGCTGATCATTTTTTCAATGTTATGTATCGAGCCCCTGAATCCCAATGTTTTTAAATGAATACATGTCAGTTTTGTTTTGTAAATGATTCTAGGAAAAGTAAAAGTTCTTTGAGGCATAAAATAAAGAGATGATAATGAGAAGGAAACATACCTAATTGGGAAAACGCTGCTGAGACACATATATAAGAGGTAGCAGTTTTACAGAGTTAGAGGAAAGTCACCTAAACAATTAAATTCTTAATCTTAGTCTGTCTCACAATCCCAAAATAAACTTTAAAAAATGTTTCAGGTGCTTAAAAACATGAATGGAGAAACATTTCCTATTCATTAAGTAAATTTCGAAGTGGTACAAATACAGAAAATCCACAAGTGCATAACACTATAATTATTGTGACTTTATAACTTTTGTAATAGTTTTTAAGTTATTGTATCTTTAATATGGTGGAAATAAACAAGTCTGTAAAATGAAATTGCCTTTTTGGAATATAAGTTTTAGCACTGTGGCTCAGAAGACCAATAAAAAGGATTTAAGTAGAGCTGTAGACCATGAAATTCTCTGGTTGGCCAGGCTATGGCTGACTCAGCCAGGTGCTCCCTGCTTCTCAGATCTACCTGAAAAGAGATGAGGAACTGGGGCATGAAGGAAAGAGAATCTGGACTTACACTGCTTTCAAGCCTGAAAGAAAATAGTTTATTTGTTTCTTTATGTGAACATCGTCAGTCAGATGTTCCTTTAATAACTTTACAATATGGCTTGCAAATAGCCTCAGTGGGCCTTCATTAGATAACTGAGTGGACTCAGTATGACGCTACAAGGACTAGAGACTGTACTGTCAGAGCTAAGTTGTTGTAACAGAAAAACTAACTTAAGAATCAGATTCAAAGGCAGGGGGACTACATGATAACTACCCTTAGGAGTACGTTTACACACAGTATATGGTAGACACTGTTGTCAATAGCCGATAGTCTTAATAATCTAGCAGCAATGAACCCCAAAATATTTAAACTTATTTATGTGTATATTCATTCTAGATTACCCAAAGGACAGAAAATGATTAGATGCTCTAAAGCCAAAGTTTGAGTTAAAAAAAGTTACAGCTAATTAATTAGACATATTTCTGTAAATGTCCTAGTCACTCTTTCTAGAAGAAGTATTCATTTTTAGGTTATTTACTACGTCTTGGATATTGCTGGCAGTTTAAAAAGTATGCTAGTCTATATGTAAAAAGAGAGACTGTTTTCTTTATAGTAAGCCTTACTATCTGAGAGAATGGAAGCAAGGCTTAGAATCAGAATCACAGACAATGGAGAAGAAAAAATTGTTGGCCTTTGGACAATGCATTTTCCCTCTCAGATCAGTGGGGCACCACCATTCTCTCTATTAGAAAAGCTGAATTGAACCTCAGAGGCCAGTTAAGGGGATTATCATTTCATTGGGCAGATCGAGCCTGGAGAAGTAAACAGGGAAAACTACCGTATACTTTTCACAACTTTTTAAGGCTAGCTGAACAAAAAAGTGTATAAATTAATATAAGAAAAGCAACCATTAATAGTTATTTAATAGATACTCTGTGACAAAGTAATTTTTCTCCCTTCAGCTCCTCATTATAATTGATGTTTCCTTTTCATGTCTACCAGTCATTTTGAAGCTGGCAACTGGATTCAAGTTTCCTTTTCCCTTTAAATCTAAAAAAAGGAGAGTAATGCAAAGTCATTATTCTCTCATGCTATACTTCAATCTACCCTAAGAATTCAGAAATAACTATTTGGATAACTTTTATGTATATCTTAAAAAGAGGTCTCTCTTCAATATTTCCTTGATATATGTGACAATGGTTTGATGTGCCCCCTTCATTTTATGCATAACTTTTTTGAGTACCTGTGCTAACTCACTGTATGAAACATGAAGTCTAACAAATTTATAATAGATCTTTAAAAGATTTTTCCCCCTTAAGAAATTTTCCCCATAGCCAAAAGTCATTATCTATGGAACACACGGATTTGATATTTCTAATTAAAATAAAACAAACAAAAAACATGACTTCAACAACTGTTTTACAGTTTTTTAGTTCTGGTACATTTACAGTCTAATTATACTCTAGTAAAGAAACTATAGTACTACAAATTAATTCATTACAACCTCCAACTAGTATAAAAACTTACTAACATCTCATGACCAAATACCTTAGCTAACAAAACACACCAAGTTTGTTGTTAATACAAAAGAATCCTTCGTTCAATAGCCTTGCGACAAATAGGACATTCACTCATTCGGTCTCCGCAGAGCTGGCATGTTCCATGGCCACAGAGGAATATCATATTCTTTAGACGATCCAGGCACACAGGGCACATTGTCTGGAATGGGAAATAACATTCTGTATTTTGAAAGTATAATATGAGACAATTCTGTAAAATCATTTTCTTTTGTTGCTTTAATAATCTTCTGTTGCTTAGTTTTTAAAGAATTTTTAAATAGTTAAAATATCACCCCTATAAAATATGAATATTGGTTACAGGATCTTGGGGTGCCTTGGGACTTCTGTTGACCTACCTGAGGGACTGGTGCTGGTAAAAGCCAGCTTTAGAGCAGTTTGGTTCTTCCCTGTGCACACAAGCCCAGCAGAGGCAGCCACAAACTGTTTGTTTGTAGCTCCAAAGAGTTTCCCAGGGGTCAGGCACGGACAGCATCTGAAATTGGCCTGACCCAGAGTCCCTCCTAAGAGGCATAGAACCAACATACCTAGTGACTACATTCAGACAACATCACAGCAGAATCCAGTAAGCTTCACAAGCAGCAAATCCAAAGAGAGATCTCAAAAGGACCCAGATCTCAAAAGGAGGTGAATTCTGCTTCAATGTGGTCCGCGCTGGCACAGCAGTTCACATGCTTTGGTCAGGGTTGAGCCTCACTATTGATCCTACACACTCAATTACATCGGGAGGGTCCACATACCCACACAAGGGACGTTCCTAGAGCACCCAGCTCAGTCAATCAAAGGAGCTTGCACCACTGGGTCCCGCAGGACACCTACTACATAAAGCCACCACACAAAGACTGGGATTAATAGCATATAACAGCATATCTTATTTCTAATATATAGAAACAAACACAATGAGGCAGCCAAAACAGTGAGACAAAGAAACATGCCACAGATAAAAAAACAAGAGAACTCTCCCAAAAAGCCAAATGAAATGGAGTCAAACAACTTAACACCTATCAAGGTACAAGTAATGGTTATAAGGCTGCTCAAGGACCTTAGTGAGAACTACAACACATGAAAAAGAAACCATAAAAAATAACCACTAAGAAATGAAGAATACTATATCTGACATAAAGCATACACAGGAAAGTATAAATAGTACATTGGATAAAGCAGATGACTGAATCGGTGATTTGAAAGAGAAGAAATCATTGGCAGACATTTCTCATAGCAATATTTTTTCTGATATATTACCTTGGGCATGGGAAACAAACAAAAAAAATAAATAAATGGGATGATATCAAACTAAAATTTTTTGCACAGCAAAGAAAATCATCAAAAAAACAAAACAAACAAAAAACCCCACAGAGTGGAAGAACATATTCACCAATACCTCTAATAAGGGGTTAATATCCAAAATTTATAAGGAGCTTATGGAACTTGTAAAACTCAACAGCAAAAAAACATTCCAATTAAGAACGGGGCAAAGAACCTGAATAGACACCTCTCCAGAGAGAACATAGAGATGACCAACAGACATATGAAAAAACATTCAATGTTACTAAATACCAGAAAGACGCAAATTAAAGCCACAATGAGGTATCACTTCACACCCGTCAGAATGGCTATCATCAATAACTTAACAAACAACAAGGGCTGGCCAGGATGTGGAGAAAAGGGAATCCTTGTGCATTGTTAGTGGGAATGCAAGCTGGTGCAGCCACTGTAGAAAGCAGTATTGCATTACCTAAAAATAAATTAAAAATGTAACTTCCTTATGACCTAGTAAATCTACTTCTGGGAAAAAAAAAAAAAAGAAAAAAATATACACACACACACACACACAAATACTTAATTTAAAAGAATATATGCACCCCTATGTTCTATGTTCATTGTGCATTATTTACAATAGCAAAAAAATCAAAACAGTCCAAACGACCATCAGTAGATGGTCCACAGTTGTGGTACACTGACACAATGGAATACTTCTTGGCTGTAAAAAAGAAAGGCAATTTACTTTTTGCAACAGCATGAATAAACCTGGGGAGTATTATGGTTAAGCGAAGTAAGTCAGAAAAAGACAAGTACCATATGATTTCACTCATATGTGAATAAAATTTTACTCTAGTAATAAATCAGCCCTGACTGATGGCATGGTGGATAAGGCGCCAGCCTGTGAACCCAAAGGTCACTGGTAGGGCAACATAACTAGGTTGCAAGCCAGGTCTCCAGCCAGATCAGTAGCTGGAGGCAGGTGAAAGGCAACCATACATTGATGTTTCTCTCCCTTTCTTCCTCTCTCCCTTCCCTTCTCTCTGAAAAATAATAAAAATTTAAAATAAATAAATAAAATAAAACAAAATTAAATAATAAACAAAACAGAATCAGACTTACAGATACAGAGACCAGACTGACAGCTGACAGAGGGGCTAAAGGACTGGGGTCTAGGTAAAAAATTGAAACGATTAAGCAAAGAAAACTTAAAAAACCCATGGACAGAGGCAACAGTATAGTGATTACCAGAGGGAAAGGGATGGGTGGAGGTAGAAGAGGGTAAATTAAGAACAAATGGTGATGGAAGGACACTTGACTGGGAGGTGGTAACCACACAATACAATGTACTGTATATATGATGTATTATAGAACTGTATGCATGAAACCTATATAATTTCATGAACCAACGTCATCCAATAAATTCAATAATAAAAATAATTTTATCAAGTTTAAAAAATGAAATTGTGGTCTAACTTGTTAACCCCACCTTTCCAAAATGAATTTTCATTTATTTATAAAGTTTTGTAAAGTAAAGCTGTAGAAAATCATGTCTTTTATTTTAAATAACCAAATTAAATTCTCAAGTTATTTAAGAAGTTAATAACTCTTATTTCCAAAAACACTTCTATGCAGTCTGAGTTATTACTTTGAGTTAATACATCCGTAAGATCACATGAAATTATTGTCTGTTAAAGAGACATTGGGGTAATAGATTATAGATTTAAAATAAAATAGGAGAGACTTATACAGATGCTTTCTTTTCCTAAAGATTTTATTTATTATTTTTAGAGAGAGGGGAAGGGAGAGAAGCAGAGAGGGAGACAGATATCAACGTATGGTTGCTTTTCACTTGCCTCCTGCTACAGACCTTGTTGGAGACCTGGCTTGCAACCTGGTTATGTGCCCTGGCTGGGAATCGAACTGGCAACCTTTGGGTTTGCAGGCCAGCGTCATATCCATTGTGTCACCAGCCAGGGCCAGATACTTTCTTTTTATAACCTAAGGGGTCTCTGCAAGAAATCCCATCATTCCACAGAAAATCAATTGTAAGTGTTTAAGTACTTTATTGATGAAACATGGTAATAAAAGTAATGTAAGGAAGAAGAAACTTCTTTGAATAGTAAACTTTGGATAAGGGTAGAGCTAAATTATTCTTTTAGGATCCATATAGGATGCTATTATTTATTATAAAAATAATTTTAATTCACAATTAAGAGATACAATGCATTTCACAAGTGTGTTCAAAATTTAGTTTTACCTTTCCATAAGTGTCTATGGAAAAGGAACTGAGATTCTAAAGAGCTTCAAAAACTATTTTAAAATTTATTTTATTTTTTAAATTGTTTTATTCCAGTTGTCCCATTTTCCCCCTAATTGCTCTCCCCTGTCCTACTCATCCTTCCCTGAATCATTCCCTGCCCTGTTGTTCATGTCGATGGGCCATAAATATTAGTTCTTTGGCTGGCCTCTTCTTCTTTTAAAAACATTTTATTTTATGTTAAATATGTTCCTAATTTAATATTCCTACATTAAGAACTTATAAATCCATATTTATCTTTTAACAAGTATCACTAAGTGCTGGATTTCAGAAGAAAAACTGGCCCAAAAATAGTTTTCATTTTTCAGATAGGTATTTACATTTCTAATAAATATATACATTTAATTCTAAATTAGTTATTACAAAGGTCATTAGTTATCCTGTGTCACTGTCTGTTGAACCATGTTACAATCTTACAAATTCAGATAGAAAAACAAGTTTTGACTGTAACACTGCATGGAAATACTGGTGTAGCTGCCTACTAAAGAAATAATGCCCATTGCAGCTCAATCCTTGAATTAAATCAGATTTAATGCCTGGGTCAAATAGTAAGGTTGGGGGAAAAAGACTTTATTACCATATGCCTATAAGTTTTAGCTAATTTTCTTTATTTTATTATTGCTTTTAATATTGAGTAGACATAAGTGCACTTCTATTGGTATACATAAAATATAAAGAAGAACATGACCACCATCCAGTCTAAAGCACAACCTTTTCTTCTGAAGCCCTTCCACACATGCTCCCCAATCCTTTCCACGCACTACACCTCACTAATAACTGCTATTCTGAATTTTGCATTTATCTTTCCAATATGGTGCGTTTGTATGTATATAATTTTAAAATATATCTATATAGAAGTATACAAAAATTGTAAGTTTGATGCAAGTTCACAAATTCATAAAATGCATGTAACTGATAGCTAAATCAAGAAATGGAGTATCAGTATTTCAGGAACTTACGCCTCCTCCTCAGACAGCTCAGCCCCGAAAACCACTACTCTTGATTTTAACATCATCTGTGATTTTTTCCCTCCAAGTCTGCATCCCCAAACAACATCTTGTTTAGTTTTATCAAGTAATGACAAATTTTTCAAACATGTTTTTACTACCTTACATTTCTGCCAGCACTGAGCTACGGCCGCTATATTTTCTGCCTAAACACTCGACACTGACAGTTTTTAACACTGAGCTTTCTACTCAGTTTGGTAGGTGGCAAAACACACCTCATAGTGCTTTTAATTTTCATTTCTTGATTACCAGTGTGGTTGAGTATATTTTCATGTTTATTGATCATTTGGGTGTTTCCTATTTTGGAAGGTGCCAGAGTGAATCTTTTAATCAGATTTTACCTAATTGCAAATTACTACAAGTGATACACATGAATATGAACCATGTCTGTTATAGAAAACACCACTAGCTTCATAAAAATATATAAAATGCCATTCTTAGAATAATTTTTTTACCATGCAGAAATCATTTATTACCTGCTCTTTAATGTCCTGTAACTGCTGTTGTAACTTCTGCACATCTGCATTGACATTGGTATTATCCTTGTCCTTTTGTAACGCTGGGATATTTCCACTTGCTATGATACAGATACAACAATGATTTTTTTACTTCCAAAATTATTACTAATTTATTAAAAACAAAAGACTACCATTTAGAATCCTCTTTAAATACTGTACTGTTTTTACAATGTGGACAACAGTAGTGACATTCATATCATACTCCTTCATTTAGAATCTTCAAAAAGAAACAGATTTACCCATTAATTATACTTAACACAGCTAAACAACACTCTACACCCAGATCTTCATTTTCCAAGGCTCTACTCGTTTCCTTTGACAAATACATTTTATGCTTATTTTCCCTCTTCCTGAACTATACAAATCCAGGAAGATAAGAAGCACAGCATTTTAACTAATTTTGGCAGTAAGCCTCCTTCCTTTATTCCCAACTCTCCCTGTTGTTAGTGATCTGAGGTGAGCAACTCCATGAAAAAAAGGCTATGATCATTGGTCTACTAAGTGGAGGAAAATTTTTTATTTCACTTTTCTTGCTCAACAGATTCTTGGTCTTTTACTAGTTAATCTATCCCTGGGGCTTCTTTTCTGCTCTATTGGTGATAAAGACAAAAAGTCCTTGGCAGTAGTAGTAATTACACTCATGTTTTCCTCATCTGTACATAACCCAAGAAATCAAAGATATTATCCAGCTTATAGCTAGTGCAAAGATGAGAAATATTTTTATGCAGCTATACTACTGAAAAGGTTGAAGGTAAATAATTTACTTTTTATCTTTCCACTTCTTCACTAGCTTTTGCTTCAGTTTATCTAGTTACCCTGTCCCAAATTATTATTCCACAAAATACTCAAATGCTCTAGGTTAAACTGCTAGATAAAGGAAAGAGGTTAATACTTATATAAACTGGAAACATTAATTTGTAATATGATGTTCAACCAAGATACACTACATTTTTTCTTAACAGTAGACAGCAAATTTTCTTAGGCAAGAATACAATAATGATCTTGATATCACTGATGGAGATATCAAGATATCAAGAACTTTAGAAGTTCTTGATCTGTAATCATCTCATGAACTAGAAAAATATTTCAGGTTTCTTGTAGTGTAACCCTACTTGCTCCTCTGTAAATTCAAGTCATATGCCTTATGTTTTAGAAGAGCACAGTGTATGACTGTACATGAGAAGAGATGTTTAGGAAAGCCCCCCCAAAGAAGGATAATACTTAAGAAATCCACTTACATATATCATCAGTGGCATCTTCTGAACTTTTCCCTCCACAACACATAATGAAAGGCACTCTCCGTTCAACGACTGCCCGACACTGTACACACTTTTTCATCAGGCCAGCACAGTCTGGGGAAAAACAACAGGACACTTCTTACAAAAGAGAATATAAAAGGGTTGCCTTTCTCTGTTCTTTCTTGTAACTTAAATTTAACATTGAGATAAACTACATCCTGCAGTCCAACCCCAACCAGTAGCCTATTTCTCATAAATAAAATTCTAATGGAAAATAGTCCAACCCATACATTTACATAGTTTACGGTTCTTTTGGCACCAAAATTGCAGAGTTGAGTGGTTGGAAAGAGTTGAGAAGTTACTACAGAAACCACATGGCCCACAACACCAAAAAAAACCATTATTCAACCCTTTACAGAAAAAAATGGTTAACCCTAGCACTATCAAAATTTAATAACCTGAGCTCTTCTAACTTGAAATGAATTCTCTTTCTACATGCACTCTAGACACTTCATTATAGGCATTATATCAGTCTTTGGTAAATAAAAACAATTACTTGTAGCAGAGTATCACAGTAGGAAAACCTCGATCCTTTCTTTAGTTGACAAGTTATAAGAATGAAAAAAAACAAGGCTAAAGCAAATCTAGGTTGATGAGATTTATCTATCATATAATTTGTATGTTAGATACAGGAAAAATTAATACCTATTGACTAAACTGTTTAATAATAGGAGACACCATGCTTAGGCTCATTTAAATGGGTGTGACTTGTTAAATGTTTAAGTCTTTCAATGACTTAATGAGTAAAACGCAAAGGGAAGAGAAGAAGATTAATACTGAACAGCACATAAACTTGAAAAGAACAAGAGGGATATATAAAAGTAAAAAAATATTTAAATATGTTTATTGATTTGAGAGAGAGAGAAACATTTATTGGCTGCCTCCCAATCACACCTGAACAGAGATGGAATCCACAATCTGGGTCCATGCCCTGACCAGGAATTAAACCTCCAACCTTTTGGTGTATGCGCCAACAACTAGCTGAGCCAACCAGCCAGGGCTAAAGCAAATTTTAAAACATCTCTTGAACTTTAGTATCATCCTCACAAAGGAAAGATTATATACATTCTCTTGACAAAGATTAAATTAAGAATGGTTAAGTTCTTTCTCCGCCATAGTGGTGAGTGAGGTTGATACTTCTTCGCCATGTCTTCTCACAAGACTTTCAGGATCAAGAGGTTCCTGGCCAAGAAACAAAAACAAAACCGCCCTATTCCCCAATGGATTCAAATGAAAACTGGTAATAAAATAAGGTACAACTCCAAGAGGAAACATCGGAGAAGAACCAAACTGGGTCTATAAAGAAGACCACATCAGAATGGCTTACGTATTTGTGCTCTATCCCTGCTGTCTGCCTCTTGAAATTACTGAAAAGATCACTACTGCCTGAACACTTGGGTGTCTTAATTAGGAAATTATTGAAAACATGATTTTTTTCTGTAGTAGTGGGTTGATTAATTAAAAAAGCCATTTAAAAAAATGGTTAAGAAGGCTGGAAATTTTAATCCCAGATTATTGTTGTGGGTGGTTCAGTAGTGGGGAAATTATACAAGAGAAGCAACAATATTAAGGTGAAGACAAATGAAGATGAGCTAATTTTATATGTGAAAGAGGTCTATACAAAATTTTCAAAATTCATTTTTAGAAATAAATTTCTATTATGTGTGAGAAGAGATCATTTTGTGCTAAAAGAAATGAAATCAAAATTCAACCTGGTGGAACACAGCCTATTCAGTCTTCTCTAGAGCTCAGGAGCAAGGACAAAAATAGGTGATATTCTAGCAGAGAGAACAAAACAGAAAGTCCTACAGGCCCACCAACTTTTGTTCATGGCTTATGAAATATTAATTTCCTTCACTTTCTATTTTTATAATAATACTGAGGATGTTTTTTATTGGCTACTTACTTTCACAAGCACACATGTGTCCACATGGCTGAAAAAGAACAGCTGCTTTCTTGTCTGAGCATACCACACATTCTTCAATCTACAAAAAAGAGGTTACACAACATAAACACGAATATCTACAGATAAAACCCTACGTTCTTCCGTATCCAAATGTACTTCTATCCTCTATAAGGAAACACTCAGCATGAGAAATTTAATACATACTTCTCTGTCCTCTATTAATTTGGTTTCTCATTCTCCCTGATTAATAAGATTCTACCTCCACTGTAATCTCCCTACCTGTGCTAAAGAATGATATAGAGACTTCCACTCAAGATGGATGTATAGGTAGACAAGCTTCACCTCCTTGCACAACCCAAAAAAGAATTACTATTAAATCTCAAAATAAATAACACCCAGAACTGTCAGAAAATCAAACTGTATGGAAATCCAATAGCCAAAGATTTTAAAAAACCACGTTCATCCATATGTGTATCTTTTATAGTGAGCCAAAGCAGCTCTACCTAATACACAGAAACAAACACGGGGTGGGGGAGCTGCCGAATTGAGGAGGCCAAGAAATATGGTCCAACTGAAAGAACAGAACAAAACCCCTGAAAAGAACTAAACTAAATGGAGACAGCCCACCTATCAGATGCAAGGTTCAAAACACTGGTGATCAGGATACTCAGAGAACTCAATGAATATGGCAACAGCATAAAGGAAGAAACGAAGGTTTCACTCAGTGAAATAAAGAAAAATCTAAAGGGAACCAACAGTGAAGGGAAGGAAGCTGGGATTCAAATCAATGATTTGGAACATAAGGAAAAAATAAATACTCAACTGGAACAGCAAGAAGAAATAAGAATTTAAAAAATAAGAGTAATATAAGAATGACTCTGGGACATCTCCAAATGTGCCAATATTGAATCATAGGGATGCCAGGAGAAGAGGAAAGGCAAGAAATTGAAAACTTATTTGAAAAAAATGAAAGAAAACTTCCCTAATTTGGTGAAGGAAAAAGACATACTGATCTGGGAAGCACAGAGTCCCAGACGAGTTGAACCCAAAGAGGACCACACCAAGACACATCATAATTAAAATGTCAAAGGTTAAAGATAAAGAGAAAATCTTAAAAGCAGCAAGACAAAAGCAGAGAATTACCTACAAAGGAGTACCCATAAGACCACCAGCTGATTTCTCAAAAGAAACTTTGCAGGCAAGAAGAAACTGGCAAGAAGTATTCAAAGTGAATGATGAAACACAAAGCTATCGTTTAGAATGGAAGAACAGATAAACTGCTTCCCAGACAAGGAAAAGCTAAAGGAGTTCATAATCACCAAGCCATTGTTACATTAAATGTTATAGGGACTTATTCAATAAAAAGATCAAAACTATGAACATTAAAAAGGGAATAAACTCATATCAACAATTAGAGCTTAAAACAAACAAACAAACACCGAACTAGCTAAGCAAACCAGAACAGGAATAGAACCATAGCTATGGAGATCACTTGGAGGGTTATTGGTAGGGAGGGGGAAGGGAAGGAATAGGGACAAAGGTTCAGAAATTAAATAGCAAAATCGGTAGGTACAAAATAGGGGTAGGTTAAGAACAGTATAGAAAATGGAGAAGCCATGGCTATGAACTGGGCAGGGGGGTATTGCTGGAGTAAAGGGGGATACTGGGTGGAGGGGGCAAAGGAGGAAAAAAAAGGGTAACTGCAATAATATAAACAATAAAATATACTTTAAAACAATAAAGATATAGAAAAACATTTCCTCTCAGGTCAAGAAAACCAGACTACACTTCAATTTCCTGTTTTACAAAAATTACTTTTAAGGGAATAATTAAAAGAACAAATGACTGATTTTAAAATGGATTTATAATATTTAAAAAAATCCAGCCAGATTAGCCAGACTGCTAAAACCCAAGGTGGAGTTTACTATTTACCCTCATCCCAGAAACTCTACCTAACATATCCTTTTCCAAGACTTGATCACATCTCCAAAACTGGCTGGAGCCCAATGTTTTGGGCTATTATTCCTCCCTGATCTCTAATGCCTTCCACAACCTATTCATAATTTCCTTCAATACTACCTCCTCTTTACCAGTTACTCTAAGTTTTGAGTGTGTAACTTTTAACTTTGGCTCTGGCTCTCTTACTCCCACCCACCCCTTTAGCTTCACATCCATCTTTCACCTATTTTTCTCCCATCTGAAACATATCCACACTTATCCACATTTTGTGTCACTTTATATTACTGTACAAAAATGACTACCACTTACCTATAATTGCCCTTAAACAACCAAATATTGCACAGGCGTGCTCGCTCTCTCTCTCTCTCTCCTTTCCCACCTTATAACATTTTGTGCAGAGAATTTATATAGTTGCAGTAATACTGTAAAGCAGTAAGACATGGTTGATCAGGGTATTTATATTCCTGGATTCAAATTCCAGCTCTAGCACTAACAAATTACCTAACATTGTTGAGTCACAGCTTTTTTTTTTTTTTTTTTAAACCTGAATGCTAATGAACAATCCTTCTTCACAAAGAGTAAAGAGTAAATCAGAATACAGGGAGAGGAGTTAGGTATTCTTTATTCAAGTGTACCCTTGAACAACCCTAAATATGAGACAGTGAGGGCATAATGAACTAAGACATAGAAATATAGAAGAGTAGAAAGAGTTTTGAGAACTATTTCAAAAGACCTAGTAACTAATAAAATGTGGGAAAAGAATGGTGAAGAAGTCTAGCATATTTGCTAAATTTCTGATTTGACTAACTGACATCAAAGAGCTGAAAAAAACAAATTTCAGTCTCCTACATTACAGCTCATAAGACTCAGACCACAGTGTTCTTTCCGACTCAGATTACATATCCAGGCTTTAGTCTTATTCAAAATCAGATTACAGGGAAAGGAATGGCTACCTTCAATACAGCACTCTAGCCCCCAAACTGCAAATGCTAAGCAGTACACCACTAGAATGGCAGGGTGGGAAGAATAGGAAATTCCTGGATTTGGATAGGTAACGACGGATCCATAGCCTAATGTTAAGTACACTAATTTTTCAAAACTCCCAACAAAGGTTTTCCTCTCTCGTAAGAAAGCTGGCTAAGGTTGAGGACCATGGCTAGGTTTCAAAGGTGTGTCAGTCAGCTGTATTAGAATGGCTAGTAAACTAAACAGAAAAGCAGGCACAATCTGGGTGAAAGAAGAAATGAAAATCCTAAACGTTAGCCACTGGAAACAGACAAAAGTTTCAAGAGCAATGATGGCAAGGGGGTGGTGCTCTGACTGATCTAGCCATTTGCATATAAAAGCATTCTCCTATAGATATTTTAACAACTGCAGTGCTAAGTGTTGATAAAACATTAAAATGTTGACAATAACCCAGCTGGTGGCTCAGTGGATAAGGCACTGGTCTGTGAACCCAAAGGTCGTTGGTTCGATTCCCAGCCAGGGCACATAACCAGGTTGCAAGCCAGGTCTCCAGGCAGGTCCCCAGCTGGAGGCAGGTGAAAGGCAATCATACAGTGATGCTTCTCTCCCTCTCTGCCTCCCTCCCTGCCCTTCTCTCTGAAAAAAATAAATTAAAATGTTGACAATAAAAAAAAAAGTAAGCCCTGGCTGGTGTAGCACAGTGGATAAGGTGCTGGCCTGCAAACCCAAAGGGTGATGGTTCAATTCCCAGCCAGGGCACATAATTAGGTTGCAAGCCAGGTCTCCAGCCAGGTCCTTAGTTGGAGGCAGGTTGAAAGGCAACCATACATTGGCTAAAAAAAAAAAAAAAAAAGTAAATTAAATGTCATGTGTAGTGTGTTTATGTCTAACATAAAATCTCTGCCTAATACATGGGAATTCTGTTCTCTCTATATATAATGGTGTGCCAGTTTTTTTAATGGTTCCTAATGCAAATGTCTATATATCTGAGTTATTTTTATAAAGAGTTTAAAATAATCTAGCAATCTGATCTAATAAAAATTTACTTACCCAATCCTCTATTATTAAAAATAAAAATAAACCTTTATAAACATAAGTCTTCCCCTCTTCTGGAATTTTTCCTTGGGTTATATAGTCCCAGGAATGGAATCAATAAAGTAAGTTATTATAAAAATTTGTGTGTATATATATAACAGGATGGTCTCTCAAAAACGTGAAGCCATTTATTCAGCCTCCACAGAGGTATTAACATACTTGTTGACCGATAACAAGTTAACTAGTGCTTACATTAGCTTTTGCTATAAAATTGCTGGTCAACAATGTTTTAAGAGTATCCATTTCCAGCCCTGGCTTGTGGCACAGTGGATAAGGCGTTGGTCTGTGAACCCAAAGGCTGCTGGTTCAATTCCTAGCCAGGGCACATAACCAGTTTGCAAGCCAGGTCTCCAGCCAGGTGTGCAGCTGGAGGCAGGTGAAAGGCAACCATAGGTTGATGTTTCTCTCTCTCTCGTCCTATCTCCCTTCCCCTCTCTCAGAAAAATACTAAATAAACTCAAAAAAAAAAAAAAAAAAAAAAAAAAAAGTGTCCATTACCCACTTTCCTAAATATAAGTTTTAAAAAATGTACTTTGAGTAATTTGAGAAGAATCCTTAATAATTCATAATTTTTAATTTTGCATTTCTCTAATTGCTGAAAACTAAACTTATTTATTCTCCCTTCCTCCAAATGCTAGTTTCACAATTTATCTTCACTGAAGATGTGCATTATCCTTTAACCACTTGGGGTCACTCTTTCTTTATCTTCAAAGGTTCTGCAATCAATCTAGCAATATTACGTTACTTGGTGGGTATGTTAAGTTTTTGTATTTTTCTACAGGTTTGAAAATTCCATAGTTAAAAAAGTTGAAAGCTTACTAATTTTTGGAATTCCAAACTTGTCTAAGAAAGAAATGACAGCATATTCCTTCCATTCCACTGCCCTGATCTATATCAATCCTCCTTTGTAGACTGTTTTTCATTTTTGCCTGTGTTATCATAACACAATGGGAAGATCAGAGACTTAAGAATCAAGAAAACTGCATTAAGATCCACTGTTCATGTACTTATTGGAATTTCAGTTTTTCCAAATGCAAATACTGGAGCTGAACTAGAAGACAATGAGGTCTGTCCCATATCTAACACTCTGCTTCTGACCACCTGGGGCTCTGAAATCACGTTACATCTGTCATCCTATATGGCAAAGTAACTTTTAACCTAAGTCATAGCTTGCTAAGAGATTACAAATTTTTAGCAGGAAATTATCATATATATCTGTGTCTTTCCTACAAAACACGTGCTCAATAAAGATTTGTTGAAATAGTGCTTAAAGTAACAAAAAGTTTCAAGCACAATAGCAGAATACACAGACCAATCTAAAAACAAAATACCTTAGGTTTTTATTCTTTCAGATTTTTCCCCAAACTTACTTTGTAAGCAGGTCACTAAAGCAAATAATAAATAGCAAGTAGAATAATCCACATTTATTAAGCAAGGTTCACAGATAATGCATATAAAATACCAACATAGTGCCCAGCATACAATCAGTTCATCCTCTTCACCCTTACCAAGATTAGGCAGCTACACAGATACTCCAGTATTTTCTATCTAAAATAACTTCCTTGTACTTCTTCTTATGCCTAAAATTTTACCAGATATATTCGTTTGGATCATAAAAAACATTCAGTCTTAGAAGGTTCCATATGAAAATATGAGAAGCACTAGTGAGATAACACCTTTTAAGTTACTGCCAGCTAATTCATGAGGGGAATTAAGTGCCAGCTCCTTTCTAATTAATCAAGGTTAATGAACAGCTTAGGAAGCATCAAGACAAAAATGAAAATAATAAAAAGAATTTTTAAAAAGTATAAATTTCATAAATAAAGTCAAAGAAAACCAATATGTCTTATGGCTTAAGTACTCACCTTGAGAGAAATCATTCGTAAGAAACTTAAGGATCACTTTACACCTACATGCACACACATCCACACACAATTATTTCAGTAAACCAAAACGAGTGAGACAGTACAGTTATGATAAAGAATTAAGTTACATTGGAAAGGAATGAAATGCATAACCCAGAAAAAAATAGTATTTCTGAAAAAGCAAAAGGAGTCAGACAAGCTGAAAAGTTCAGAGTGAGTAAGAATCTGGCCATCTAATTGCAAGACGATCAAACTCCTGGAGAACTAAACAAATGAGTAGCATCATCTGTGAAGTGTTGTTGCCAAAATGTTTAAGATGAACCTATTCGAGCCATTAGATCACCTTCCAATTTACAGGAAATACAGAGGATAAAGAAATTAGTGACATGATAAAACAAATAAATTCAGAATATAAAACCTTCTTTTAAAAAAATTTTGCCTGATCTTTCACAAAGATAAATACAATACTCAAAAATGGAGCAATATACAAGTTATTGTAACACCAAGTGGAATTAAATACATCTTTAGGTGATGAGGGGCTTTAAAAGAAAACAGTAATTACTTTCATTCTTAACTACTATAGTTTATGAGCATATAAAGAAGGTAACTCATACATGGTCTTAAAATATATAAATTACACATTTCTATATTTAGAACAGGAAGAACAAAATTAAACAGGCACATAGCATCACATAATCTTGTATTTCATTAATTTTAGTCTCAAACATCTTCACAAAATGATAAAATATTGTATTAAAAATATATTACCTTTGTCCTGGATTGAACTTGTTCTTTACAGATAAGGCATTTCTTGACTCGTGGAGAACATAAAGAACAGGTAGCAATATGTCCACATGGGCCAAAAAGAGTATCTCTCTTCATATCTGAGCACACCATACATTCTTCTAAGGTTTCAGAATCATTACTAATCATAGAAGGACTTCGAGAACCCACTTGACCACTAATAAAAGAAAGTATTTCTTATCAAGCCTATCAGAATATTTGTATTACAAACACAATAACTAAGGCGTTTTTGAAAACATCTAGAGCATCATTAGTATATATAAAAATAGCTTTCATTATGTTTAAAAACTAAGCTTTAACATCTGTATGTGAAATACTGCATATTATATTTTTCTATCTATATACAGCTCTGCAACTTTATGTATTTAAAGTACTATTCAAATTATAACTTGACTAAGGCTTCGTTCACCCAATGGAAAAGGGTGAATCTACATCTTCTAAAAAAAATAAAAATAAAAAACACTAGTTAAAAATTTTAACAAAAACACAATTCACTCAGAACTTTATATAGAACCAGCTGAGAAAGTCATAGTACTAAATAATAATAATAATAATAATAATAATCCTAACTAGAGTCCACATTAGTTACCCTAACTACAGACAGAATGAAATGAAGCATCATCACTGTCCACAACTAACAGGGTACCTTGCAAAATATGTCATTGCAGCTGCTGTTCTGACATTTAAAGTGTATCCTTAGGGAGCAAAAATTCTATGATAGGAAGACAGAATGCATCTATAAAGATACATGACATAGAAATACATATACATATGACCAACTACAGCTATAGAAAAGGGATACCCTGTTTCTACAACCTTCAGGAACTCCTGAACACAGGTATGCACATTCATTTGTGCATGTACACATACAATGCAGTTTCATCTTAGACCCCAGCATTTAAGTTATTACTGTAGTAAATTAACTTTATATATCTTGTATCTATATATATTTTAGATGCATTCTGTCAGTTTATAACAAATTTTATGCTAAAGATGCACTTAAAGAAATGTATCTAACTCATTATATACATTTCCCTGTAACACAGTTCTGTGCATGGTTTCCAAAGAGATGTCATTTCACCATTATACAAATGATAAAACAGGTAAGGGCACAACTACTAAAATGTTCAATGATAAGAACCAGGTATACAGGACAATTACACTTATACATTTGGGCAAAAAACTAATGAGCTGTACCTTTCGTATTTATAATTTCATAATAGAAAAGTTAGTTATATCAAAAATAATTAAAATCACTGTCATAGTTTACTTTTAGAATAGAAGGCATGTGTGAAATGATCATTTTAAGAAAAAACTCCCAATTAGGAATTGGTATGTACATGTGTTCACTTTTTCAATTCTTCATTGGTTATTGAGTGCCTATCAGGTACTGTGCAGGTGCTCAATTATTAGTTTGTGAGAAATATATCCTGTGAAGAGTGAGTTAAGTGCCTTTCTTTGGAGGAGTCTACTAAAGTTTTTTTTTTAATTGTCTTTTAAAGATTTTATTCATAATTTTTAGAGAGGGGAAAGGAAAGAGGCAGAGAGGGAGAGAAATATCAATGTATGGTTGCCTTTCACCTGCCTCCAGCTGGGGACCTGGCTTGCAATCTGGTTTGCAACCTGGGTATGTGCCCTGACTGGGAATTGAACCAGTGACACTTGGGTTCACAGACCAGTGCTCAATCCACTGAACCACACCAGCAGGGCCTAAAGTTTTAAATACATATAACATTAATCACAGCAATTTCACTAGTGAGACCTTTACTCATAGATAAATTCCTCTAACATAAATGAGTACTGGAAGATCAGACTGATTTAGAAAAGTTTCTTAGAACTTATTGCAAATAAAGCACTACACTTGTAATAATGTGGAGAATACAACATGAAATAAGAGACATGCTCTCTATAGGACAAAGGGTTAACACAAACATAGAGGGAGAGCATGATATGTTAGAGAACTTACACTTGAAACCTACATAATTTTATTAACCAATGTCACCCCAATAAATTTAATAAAAAATAAATAGGAAAAAAGATAAAGAGCAAAGGCATTCTGAAGTATTCAAGCACTCCATTTTGAAACTACGTGATACATTATGCATAGAATATTAAGTTTTATGATAATAAATCATACAAACCTGGCTTTTTCTTTATGACACTTTGCCAGTGCTTTGCAGAGACTTGGATCAGGACAAAGATCAAGCGGTGACTGACCCTTCTTATTTCGAATGCTAAGGTCAGCACCATTAGCAGCCAGGAAACAGGCAATAGATGCTGCACTCTTCTTCTCTGCCCCCTGGGTACCAAGTCCCATTATTAACTGAAAACAAATGAAAACACATGTACTCACAACTTGTATTATTATTTTTGTATTAGTATCTATTAATTATTGTATTATTTTCTATATGAACTGTAAACGTTTTCCCCCACTCTGAATATGTACACATATATAATGTATATGTGTATGTATGTATGTGTGTATATGTCTACATATATGAATATGTATGTGTGTATTATATACTAAAAATAAATGTCTGGTAGGGGCTTCCAAACTATATAGATATGGTAGACATTTATAAATTGCAGTTCTAATATCCATTCCCCCTTCCTCTGCAGCTCTAATTTTCTCAGGAATATAGTTTGATGATTGGCATACTCCATATTTAGAGGTTGATCAATGATGGCTCAAACCAGTCAAGTATCAACCTGAGTGATTAGTTCAGTGATGACACATAACCCAAACTAAGCCAATTAAGAACTTAAGAACAGGACTTCAGACTGAGATATTAAGGAAACAGTATTTTCTTTTCTACTCAATTTGATTCCTTAGCTGCTAGCAACCAATTTGAAACAATATGGGTACATAAAAGTGAGAAAAGAGCCAGTATCTAGGAGTTGAACCAAGAAATGAGAATGAGACAAATCATGTTCTGGTATCATCTGAACTACAGATTAAAACACCTGAAAATGGTAATAGTTGTTAACATTTATGAAGAATCTACAATAAACCAAGACCTATTTCACACACTTTCCATGAATTAATTAATCTTCACAACCTTATAAAGGTAGTTACTCCCTTGCCCTCGTTTTAAATTGAGAAAAAACAATGCAAACAGGAGTTAAATAATTTACCCATGGTCACACAGAAGGGCAGCAATTCTCAAACAATTTGGTCTCAGAACCCCTTTACATTCTTAAAAATGATTCTAAAATTCATATGGAAAGGTGAAGGACTTAGAATAGTCCAACAACTTTGGAAGAGAAGAAGGTTAGAGGACTTATACTACCTGACTTCAACATTCATTATAACGGTACAGTAATCAAGACAGTGCTTTGGCATCACATAGCTAAAGATATAGATCAACAGTTGAAGACATAGATCAACAGAACAGAATATCAGATCCACAATGACTTCACATACAAGGTTAATTGATTTTGAATAAAGATGAAACAGGTGACCCGGTACAAAAAGACAGTCTTTCCTACAAACAGTGATGGAATAACTGGATATCCACAAGCAGAAAAAAAATAACTTTGAGCCATATCTCATTACACACACACACACACACACACACACACACACACACACACACACGGTGCACACAATAAGGTGAACTAGGTATTTTCTGAAGGATCCCCTCCAGCTCTGAAAAGCAGTAATTCTCATCATTAGGATCAGGAACATCTACCTGGGCTGGGAATTTGAATCCCAGGGCTCTTCCCCCATGTTAGCTACTGATGTTTGGTCTCCTTGAGGAGTCAGAGGCCACCAGGCAAAGCCTTTGACTTCTCCACCCCACAGCTCCCCTCTCCCACATCCTTTCTCCCACTCTACTTGGAAGTCCCTGCAAAAGCTGGCCTGCGCTACAGAGCAGGGCTCCGTAGGGCACCCAGGGACCTTGTAAAAAATGCAGATTCTGGTCCCGATGGCTCTGCATTTCTAACAAGCTCCCAAGTGATGACTGCTGCTGTCCCATGGACCACACTCCAAGCAACGTGCTAGAGCGCTAGGGCTGCCCTCACAAAGTACGAATGGGCGGCTTAGACAACAGGAGTTTATTTTCTCACAGGTTTGGAGACTGGAAGCTCAAGATCAAGATCTTAGCCGGGTTTGGTTTCTGGAAAGAACTCTCTCCTCAGCTTGTAGATGGCTGTCTACTCTCACAGTGTTCTCACACGGCCTCTTCTCTGTATGCATCCCTAGTGTCTCTTCCTCTTCTTTTTAAGGACATCAATCCTGTGGAATCAGGGACCCACCCACATGCTCTCATTGAACTGTAATTACCTCTTTTAAGGCCCTGTCCCCAGATACAGTCACACTGGGGAGCTTAGGGCTTCAACATATAAATTTGAGGAGGAACACAACTGAATCTAAAACAAGTAGTAAAGGTCTAGAGCATCTCTGGCCATAGAAATATCATTAAGAGTCACATGTATAATTTAAAAATTCCCAGTACCTACATTAAAAAAAGTAAAAAATTGTGTGTATCTCAAAATGAATCACAGACCTAAATGTAAACAGCTAAAACTTTACAGATTTTTAGTACAAAACAGGAGAAACCTTAGCAACCTTGAGTTTGGCAAAGATTTTTCAGATTGAATATAAGAAGCAGAAACTAAAAAATAGTTTAACAGCTTCTGTTCTTCTAAAAACACTCATTAAAAAAGGAAAAGACAAGCCATAGGCTGGGAGAAAATATGTACATCATATCACATATTTGATAAAGAACTTGCATTCAGATTATATAATAACTCTCAAAACTCAATACTAAGAAAATAGCTCAAGAAAATAATGAATACTGATATGAACAAAACATTCACCAAACACATGTAGATGACAAAAAATACCCATGAAAAGATTTTCAATATCACTGATCACTAGGGAAATGCAAATTAAATCACAACAAACACCACATCTATTTGAAGGGCTAAAGTTAAAAAAGAAGAACCAAGCAACTTCTGGAAAGAATGTGAAGCAATACAGTTAGCTCGGACTAGTATTTAATTCATAAATTAAATATCTATATATGTAGCTCTGATTAAATATTTTATCAGATACAGGTTAAATCAGCCATAAGATCTTGCATTAAATGATGTTCAACATCAGTAGTCATTAAGGAAATGACTTCCAGTGGAACAAGTTAAAGATGATCTTTACTCACTGTATTTTTGGATGGCTCCCAGGCAGCATCAACCTTCCCCACATCTTGCATATCTTGCAACTGACGTAGCTGAGACAAAGTGTGATGCCTCAGAGCTTCATGCAAAGGAGTATCCCCATCCTTGTCCTGAATATCTAACTTGGCACCTGCTCGGACCAAAAGCTAAGAGAGAAAAATATCTCATTTTGCTAAAGCATTCCCACCCACAAGAAATTACAACATATGTAAAATAACTGAGAGACCCTACTTATCTGAAAGGGCTGCCATGAAAGCTAATAATTCTTAATATTGGCTTGCTACTACCCTGTAGCCCTACAGACCCTTACAAATAGATAAATCAAGAATTTTTAGCAAGAGGAATTTTAAATAATTATAAACGTGAAGTTTGCTAAACTACAACATAAAATGCAGAGTTGATATATTTCAATATAGATATTTTAAGCAGTAAACACGACTTTAAGACTTAGCTTATGGTGCTTTTTTTAAAAACCTTCAATTAAGGACATTTTCTCATTGCTTTTTAGAGACAGAACAGGAGAGAGAGAACATTGACTGGTTACCTCCAATACATGCCTGAACGAGGGGATCAAACCCACAACCTAAGTATGTACCCTCATCAAGAACTGAACCTGCAACATTTCGGAGTATAGGAACAATGCTCCAACCAACCAAGCCACACCAGCCAGGGCAAGATATGACTTACGGTGTGTTAATTTTCTTAATCCTTTCTACAAATATTATCAGTTTTAGAAAAACACCATACAGAACAAATTTCAAGCACAGGGTCTTACCTATTTTGGCAAATTATTACTTATTTACCAGGTTTTACTTTGTTCCAAAAAGGTTACACAGAATGCCATCCCTGGCATAGCGTTTCTCAAATTTGAACGTCTATAAAATTTAACTGGAAGGCTTATTAAATCACAGATTACTGCTAGTTTCTACCCCTGGAAGTTCTAATTTGGTTGGGGGAGGGGGGTGGGATTTACTTTTCTAAAGGTCAAAAGGGATGCTGATGCTGCTGGTTCAGCTCCAAATTTTATAATTCCTTGCTCTGCCAAAAAATTTAAACAGATAATCTTTCACCTGTTCTGTCTGGAATCACCAAATTAGTAAAATTATATATGTATATATTTTTTTCAGCTTTCTTTGAAATCTGTGCAGCAGACGTCCTGCCAAGTTTGACATTTAATTATATAGTTTAGTCTGAATTATATAAATTAAGAGGTAATGTACTTTAGGAAAAATCTTCACCTAAGGACATACTTATTGATTTTAGAGGAAGGGGAAGGGAAGGAAAGGGAGAAAAACATTGATCAGGATGCTTTTCAGACATACCCCCATCAGGGACCAAACCTAGGTATGTATCCTGACCAGGAATTGAACCTGTGACCTTTTGGTTTACACAATGACACTCCAACCAACTGAGCCTCATTGGCCAGGGCAAGAGGGAATGCACTTTGTAAAAACTAATTTGTACATTATTTTGAAATTTCCTGATTTAATATTTTGGAAATTCACAAATCTGTCAACAGAAGTATAAGAATTGTGAATACCAGAGTTTTAAAATACTTTCTACTATAAATTAAACATATAAAAGAGGCTAAAATATTAACTTTTACATACAATTTCAAAACATTCTAGAAATGGTTAAAGTACAATACAACTGTAAACTAAAATTCACGTTAGTAAACACTTTACCCTAACAATCTGGGTGTGCTGACGTTCAACAGCAAGATGTAAGGCTGTTTGTTGGTTCACATTCTGGATATCCAGGTTTGCATTACCCTGAAAAAGAACAAAGTTTACAAAGTTAAAATTCGACAACAGTGGAAAATGAAAACACTGAAACTGTAATACTTTATGAGTAGTAAACAGCACTGGACTCTGTTACCACTTTCCACAGCTGTGGCTGATGAGACATTGTTCTCATATGGTAATGGTTGCAGGTAATATAGGAAGAATTAAAAGGGCAGCAAACTTTCTGAAGTAAAACAGCAAGTTTGAAATATAAACACACAGCTCCTTTTCAAGCTCCATTACAAAGCAATGGAGATAACTGGAGCTTTTAAACTATATGTTTCCTGAAGAGATTTAATAGGATATACTTCAATGACCTAACAACGTCACTTCCTCTTGCTGCATAATTGAGCTCTTCCACCTTGAGCAAAAAGGGTCAGATGAAGACAACATTTAGTATATGTATAAAAATACTCACAAAGAAAAGCAGAATGTCCCACCAGAGTGGGATGGCTAAAGGACTATATGAGAACAGCTGAATCCAAGGATATAGGAAAGGGAATGAGAAGCAAAAGCAATGAACTTGGCATCAGGAAACAAGTTCAAGTACACTCACAAGCTTTGTGAAATGAATTTAAGCAAGCATTACACCATTTCATGTCTATTTTCTCAGCTCCAAAATGGTAACAGTACAACCTATTTCACAGGGTTAATGAGAAGATTTTAAAAAAGTAACAAACGAAACTGCCTAACACAATGTCCAGTATAATAATAATAAGGAAATTAAGAAAAGGGCTACAGATTCAAAAGATAACTTAATCATTATGTTTATGTCTTAGAACCATTCATACTCTCTCATTACAACTCCAATACCCAATTGTGTCTTTTCTTGGAGCATCAGAGAGCTGAAACTCCAGAGATGCTACGACATTTTCTGGGAAGTTCTGGGTTTTTTGTTGTTTATGTTTGAGTGAGATTATGAGGTACAGGCTCCTACTTTGTTTTCTTATCATGTCTGTTATCATATAAATGCAGAAAGTGAGGTACTTCCTTTTCCAAGTTTCCTGAACTTTTCCAAAGTAATATGCATTATATGGATGTACCATATTTGTTTATCCAGGCACTAGCTGATGAACATTTAGCTTGCTTCTAGTTTGGGACTAGTATAAATAAAGCTGCTGCAAATATTTAGTATCTGTGTGGGTACATACCTCTTGGGTACATAACCAGAGTGGGATTTCTGGGTTGTATAATCAATATATGTTAAATTTTATTAAAAACTGCCAAATTGTTTTTCAAAATGGCTGCTTTGGAAAACCACCAGCAATGTTGTGTATTCTAATTGTGCCACATCCTAATCAACACTTGGTTTTTCTGGCCTTTTAAATTTAATTATTTTAGTTAATGGTTCATAATATCTCAATGTGGCTATAATTTCTGATTCCCTAATAACCAATTGTAATTATTTTTTGACCAATACAAAAGTATATTTAACAAAAGTTCAATGTGAAAATGTACAAGACTTGATTTTTGCAATAAAACAGGAGATGTGAAGAGGGGATACAGGAGAGTTGATTTCACTGGTAAACACAGCCATTCCTATACTCGTTTCAAGGCTTCTAACTTGATGATACTATTACCTCGTATTACCACCATTCCAATATTGTTCTGTTGCCCACTAGTTGCCATCTCCACACATTCATCTATCACAAGATTCATAAAGGGCTCAAATCCCCGCAATATTCCTTGGACATGTCTGCCACCATTTCAATGATAACTTCTTGTCCATACATTTTTTTTAACTCGGGAGGGTGAGCTTTGCTCATTTTGTCTAGCCAGCGAACTCCAATTGTAATTTAAAAGCACTGTCAGAGGATATATGGTCAATATACAAAAATAGTTAATATTTCTACACACTAATATACAACTATAAATTGAAATTTTAAAACAATGCAACTTACAATAGCATTAAAAATTGAAGATAAGTCTAACATGTGCAAGAGCAAACTCCCAAAAGACTTTTTAACAGAAATAATCTGATTATAAAATATGTATGGGCGGGAGCAAAAAGGGGATGGGTGTAATACAACAACAATAAAATTAAAAAAAAAATACGTATGGGCAATCAAGAAATCTAGAGTATTAACAATTCTGAGAAAGGGGGACAAAGTTGGAAGACTTACTGAAACTGATTTCAAGTCTTACTATAAAAGCAACAATAAGGCAGTGGGGTACTTGTTTATGAACTATCATTTAGATTAGAATAAAAAAGAATATATCATAATTAACAATAGTTCTAAGAGAATTAATTTTAATAATAAAGGCTTAAAACGTCAGAGGAAAGGTAGTTTAACTTTTGAAGAGCTATTTCTTTATCCAAACTTGTATATGGAGGGTATAGCTTATGATCTGGGGCTTTATTACACATAAAGTACTATCTCCTAAATTTTTCTGCTGTTTCATCTTCCTACCTGTAAATTCCTTGAAATCAAGGTTCACAGATAACTCTTTGATAACCTCAATGCTTCTATATGACATATACTTGATTGAAGCTTTTAAAAAATTTGCTGACTAAAACATCATAAAACTGCAATAAATAGGTCCTTAAAAAAAAGTCAGTCATAAAAACTTATCTATTTCTGAGATGAATGAAATGACTAAAGTTGAGTGCATGCTACTATCTAGGCACAGATTACAGGGGTCTTGCAATAACCATGAACTGAATCCCCAGACCTTGGAGTTACCAAATCCCTGACAACCTGATGTTACTTGCTGGGGACTGGCCACCCCAGCTTAAATATCAATATGATGGTTCTTGTTCTGGTGGCTGATACTTCCATAACAATGTCAGTGGTTCTGGAAAATTTCTTTTAGTTGATTGATGTTGATTTCATTGGAATAATCCAGGAAGACTATGCAGAGGGAATAGTGGGATATTCTGGGATAGTGTGTATTCTGACACACACACACACACACACACACGCACACACACACATACTTCCCTCCATTTAACAACCAGTGTTAGGCAAAACCTGTATGTTCATTATTTCTGAATTTGCATCATCATGGGATTTTACTGTAACATACTAACAGGTAGTTTATGAACTAATAAATAAATGGATGGCAATGGTCTAAACTTGTTAAAAAGTATTTAAATGGTTTTCCTACCTGATGTACCAACAATTCAGCCACTTCCACATGATTATTAAGGGCAGCCAGATGCAAGGCAGTGTAGCCATCATCTTTTTTCTCATCCACAATCCATGGTCTTGGTAATTTAGATAATAAAACACGCATTGCACTGAAAGTCAAATTAATGCTATTTTAATATTTACATAATTTGATATTTAATTATTTTTTGGAGAAAATTATTTTTCGAAACTTTCAAAGTCAAATGAACATATTCTCTTTTAAAGAAAATTATGCAGAGAAACAAAAGTTCAATTTTTCTAAGACTCAATTAGATATTTTTTGATAGTGTAAGAGGTAAAGAAACTGTCACTGGAGAATAGAATCAAAATAGAAAGGTATGAATTATGCTACCTAATATGAAGCTGTACTATAAGGCCACAGTAATCAAAACAGCATGGTACTTGCAATAAAAACAGGCACATAGATCAATGGAACAGAACAGAGAACCCAGAAATAAACCTAGTTTATAAAACTAATTTATAGTCAATTAATATTCAACAGATGAAGCAAGTATATACAATGGAGTAAAGACAGTTTATTCAATAAAAGGTATTGGGAAAACTGGACAGATATATGCAAAAGAATGAAACCAGACCACCTTCTTAAACCATACACAAGAATTCAAAATGGATTAAAAACAAATGTTAGACACGAAACCAAAAAAATCCCAGAAAAAAACATAAGCAGTAAAACCTCAGACATTGCTTGTAGCAGTATTTTATTGGATATACAAGTATTTCCAAGGCAAAGGAAACAAAAGAAAAAATAATAAACAAATGGGACTATATTAAACCAAAACATTTTTGCAAAGAAAGGAAGACATCAATGTAATTAAAAAAAAAAAAAATCCCACAAAGTGGAAGAACATATTTACCAATATATCCAGTAAGGGGTTAATATCCAAAATTTATAAAGAACTTACAAAACTCAACACCCAAGGTTGCTGGTTCAATTCCCCAGCCAGGGCACATAACCAGCTTGCAAGCCAGGTCTCCAGCCAGATCCATAGCTGGAGGCAGATGAAAAGCAACCATACATTGATGCTTCTCTCCCTTTCTTCCTCCCTCCCTGAAAATAATAAATTTAAAAAATACAAAAAAAAGATGTACACACAAGTGTGTGTGTGTGTGTGTGTGTGTGTGCGCGCGCGCATGCGTGCATGAGCACGCCCTCATCCAAGGACATGCTATTGATTTTAGAGAGAAGGAAAGGGAGGCATAGAGAGAAGGAAAAAATTGATATGAAAAGAAACACTGATCTGCTGCCTCTCAAGCATGTGCTCATAGGAGACCAAACCCACAACCTAGGCATGTGCACTGACCAGGAACCAAACCTGTGACCGTTCAGTTTACACAAGGACATGCCAACCAATGGGAGCCACATCAGCCAGGGTGACAGAAATATTTTATGTGGAAACCTGATAATATAATTTTGGGAGAAAAATATCCCTTATTTATCCATTAATATTTTTAAAGAATATAATCTAAGATAACTGTCTTACACATAAAAAAAGGCAGTAAACACAGGGAAAAAAAGCTTTTAAAATTGTTCCAATAGAGTATAAAAGGTAAAGAAATAACAGTAAGATACATTATTACCTAAGGTGATATACATAAGTCTCTAAAATAATGAGACTAAGGCCTCGCATGAACCAGAATGTGTTTCCTTAATGGCAGTGCTCTATGACTCCCACATAGTAAAGCCATGAAGTCTAAGAAGCAGCTTGAAAATTGTACTCAAATTTGAAAATGTATAGTTTTTATCAGATCTTAAAATAGGTTTATGATCAAAAGTATATTCAGAATCACATCTTAAAGACACCCTTCAGTGGTTGTTACTGAAGTTACAATCATAGCTTAGCTGTGACAGCATTCTTTGGAAATGTACAGAAAGCTATGGACTCTCCCCCTAAAGAAATGCTTATAAAAATCTTAACCTACAATTGACTCTACAAACCGATAAACCACATTTATGGACCTTATAAAAGCTAAGGTTCATTTTCAGTAGTTATAAGGATTATGATGCTCCTCGTTCAGTGGATTAAAACAAAGTACTAGATATTCTATAAACTTTGACCCAGATTATTTTTTTAATCTTCACCTGAGAATATATCTATTGATTTGAGAGAGAGACAGAGGCAGAGACAGAGACAGAGACATCAATCAGTTGTCTCCCATATGCACCTAGACCAGGCATTGAACCTGCAACCTAGGTATGTGCCCTGAACTGGAATTGAACCTGCAACTTTTGCTGTAGAGGACAATGATCCAACTAACTGAGCCACTCTGTGATCCAAGGCTGACCCAGATTCTTAATGGGGAAAGGTACTCATACATTATACTTCTGAATATGTTTAGATAATCATGATGCCAATGCCATACATTATCTATTACTCTACACATTTGGCCATGTAATAAACAGAATTTATAGAAGTTTTATGATTCTTAGACAGTTTTAAAGATGCAAGTATTAAATCATGTGAAAAGTTTTATAAAAAATAAAAATATTTAAAAATTAATGTTAAACATTAATTCAAAGAAAAATGATGTTATAAATTAAGAAATTGTAGAATAAATTGCTATCTAGTAGGGGGCACAGATAAAGAGGAATAAAGCCGAGAACAGTTCTTCGTTATAATTTTTGTGGTAGTATTTGACTTAAATACATATATGCATTAATTTGATCCAAAAAATTTAAGTTAAAATATTAAAACAATATTCAAGCTTAGTGTATTAAAATCTCTTCATTTGCAACTTTATCCTTATAGGCAAGATATATGTTACAAGTTTTAAATGATAAAGTGTGGTTCGTGTTAATTTATTCCATCAAGTTCTCTATTAGTCACATTATTAAACATCCTCTACACTCCTGAGAAGCTGGTTCTTAGGGAATCATGTTTCCCACCATCTCCCATTCCAGCTTCAGAAGTACATTCCCCTATCACACCAACTGTAGCTCAAAGGAAGGAAAGAGAAAGAGGAGCAACTCCTTCTCTGAACATAACGTGTCTGCTGAGATGGAGCCATCACCTACTTGTTCTTCCAGTCTTGCATTTTCCAAATGAACAAGGGAGAGGAAGCTTCAGTCCCTCAGGAAAAAAGAGCCAAATGGCTCAGAAAGTTATTAAGGCAGACAAACAAAAACAAATAATACAAGGCTTCAAGAAAAGAGCCAATCTTTGGGCCCGGCTGCAAGGTAAGCTAAAAGAAAGTTAAAGAGAAAAGTTCCTGGAACCCACACCCTCACATTAAAAATGGCTATGAGTGGCTTGTCTCCTTTTTGTCCATGGAGTAAATAACCATAGGAATCCATAATATAACCATGCAGATTCAGGTGCAGGCCGTTCTCTGCAGCTCCTTAGTTATTAAGAGGAGACTGGTGTTTTGCTGCAAGCACTGAGGCCCATAGAATTGTCAGGATCAGAGTGGTACTAGTTCGATAAATCAATAATTTTTTTACGCCAATGACTCCCACCTGTGGAGCACTACATGTAAGATACTGAGATATTTTTCCCTAATGTTCAGAGACTCTTTTTTATTTCTCAATCTGGTTGTTTCCTAAGAGGTTAAAGGACATGGATGGTTTAAAGATAAGATCTTACTACCAGTTAAGCAGGCATTTGTGAACAGTGCCAAAGAGGCATTAAGTTCCGGAACAACTAATAGTGGAGCCTAGCATAATCCCTGGCATATGGTAATACTCAAACGTTTGCTGAATGATGAACAAATGAGTTCTAAGAAGCAGAGGGGACAAGCAGCTGTCTGCAGTGGTATGTGATAGTCAAATGGCTCTGGGTCCATTTTTAGGGCCTGTCATTCTCTGTAATCTATCTTAAGAAATAGAGAACATTTTTCCAAACAAACCATCCATCATTGTTAAACTGTAAAGGCCTTACATATTAGTATTACTTAATCTGAAAGACATTAGAATAGAACTACAGCACATATAAGGTGTTCAATAAATGCTTGCTATAAGTTAATGAACAATGCGCCAAATAACAGTTCAAGCATGTTAGTCCAGAAATCTATGAAAGGAACTTATGAACAAAATTGATCAATCCCAAGCAGAAGTCCTGTTAGGCATGCTAAAAGGAGGTTAGAACATAACCATCTGAACACATATTTGTTCAATGCATATCCCTATCTGAATGGATGCAGGTAAGTCTAGGAGACTATAAACCAAAATCCTAGCCTTAGTAATCACTTTAATAAATAATTATTAATGGTTTTTGTTAGATAAATAGGTGAAAGAACTACAGGAAATAGGCTTTTCTTAAATTGTTTTCCCTTTTACTGATTCAAGAGAGAGAGGGAAAGGAAAATGAGAAAGAGGGAAAGAAATATCAATGTGAGAAGCAAACATTGATTGGTTGCCTCTTGCATTTGCCCGGACCTGGGACCTGACCTGCTACCCAGGCAAGTGCCCGCACTGAGAATCAAACTGGCAGCTTTTGGTTTGCAGGATGATGCCAAACCAACTGAGCCACACCCGCCAGGGTTACTGAAGTGTTTTTAAAATTATTTTTGCTGTGCTTTTTTTCCCTCACCAACTTTTTTGACAGAACACAATTAAAAGGTTCATTAATTTAACTTAAATGTATTAACCAGGAAAAGCACTGATTGGTGTGGCTCAGTAGACTGGGCATTGTACTGCAAACCCAAGGTCACTGGTTTGAGTCCCAGTCAGGGAACATGCTGGGTTGTGGGCAGGGTCCAAGGTTGTAAGGCGTGCGAGAAGCAACCAATAGAGGTCTCTCGCGCACTTCAGTGTTTCTCTTCCTCTCTTTCTCCCTCCCTTCTCCTCTCTCTAAAAAGAAACACAATCTTTTAAAAAAATTAAAAATGGAGGTAGGGTCCTCTCATTGTCACAAAATGGTTAACAAAGATAATTCAGAAACCTGAAAATTAACCTATTTTACACCAAGATATATATCATCTTCTCACAATATGTGTAAAATTATTTCAATATCTAGGAAAGCCAACTCTTTAAAATTACCAAATACTTACAGAAGCTTTCTTTATGTCACTGTTTTAAAAGAGCCATCCAAAATAATAAAACTGCTATGGTATTAAATGTTAAAGACAAAAACAGTGTGAAGGATAAACTACCTCTGTAAGAAAATGAGCTCAGAATATTGATGGTTTTTTTTAATTCTTAGCTGAATCAAATAGTGTTAAGAGGCTATATTTGAATTAAGAACAAGGTATAGTTGGTTTCTCTTGGATATCTTTAGGTTTGTAAGATCTTAAATTTCATCTCCACAGGTTTATTGAATTTGATGTTATAATATTTTTTCTCCTTGGTTAAAGTAAATAAATGTAAAATTATTGTGAATATGCTATTAAAATTTAGAGCAACAGCATTTTTCCTTTGAGATATTCACTATGTACCCAAGTTATAGATAAGTAAATGACTATTTTTAATCTGTGATAAAATGTGAAATGATTGTGCCTAAATGCTATTTCAAAAAATTAAAGAGAAATGGCAATGTAGAGAGGAGAAAAACAGCACTTCATATTTAAAATGAAATAGAATTTAATTAATAATAAAATGCATGTTAATAGTTATATATGTATAGTTTCAGTATAGAAGTACACAATTACTCAAAAGCATTCCTGGCCCTTTTCTTCACATAAGCACTACAAAAATAATTAACTAAAATTTACAATGAATTGAAGTTTCAAGCCTTTCCCAGGTTTTATTTACACACTACTCCTTTCTTCCTTAATGACCTATCTCCGCCTTCAATATACAGGTTCTACTTATCATTTTTACATACTTGCCATTCAAATATTATTCATTAAATTTAAAAAGCATGCATAGCAAAAACTAGCTCTAGAGATAACACTACAAAATCCCTCCAGGCCTCTAGCTATGTAAAAATATCACCATCCACAATATTTTTAACCAACAAAACACCAGGTTTTGAAATATGATTTGACAGCACAGATATTCTACTTATTCCATATCTATCTAAAGACTGTCTTGCTACTAGCCAGGGTAATAATTTTCCTCTTTCCTATTTTCTCTGCAGTGCTTCTATGTATAGTGACAGCCACATCAGGCTTTCCTAGTCTCGGCGCAAGCTCAGTGAAAATTTGGGAAATCTAAGTGGAAAAATGAGAGACCGCTTTATTTGGCAGTGCTTCTAAAAAAAAAAAAAAAAAGGACAGGACAAATGGCAAAGCAGTGTTTGGACTACAGGATGAACAATCAATAGGCAGAAAGCAAGATAGCAGCTTCCTCAGCTTTTGGATCGACAATCGACAGCTGAGAGACTATTTTTTGCTATGGTTGACTAAATATGGTCAGGGAAGAGAGAGGCACAAGAGAGCCTGTTTGCCTGGGAGTGCATGTTTCAAATGCTTAGCTGCCTATAAAGCCGAAACAGTTGAGCCTGTGTCCACTGAGGGAAGAATGTTAAGTTAACCTCTGTAGTGACCATGTGGAAGTCCTGACCTTGCTGGCAGACTTGACCTCTGGATATGACAAGGTAGCTTCAATACTGATTTACCATTTAATCCTGGAAACTAACAACCAAAAAAAAAATCTCACAGCAAGAAAGATGCAGAATTATTTCCTGAGAATCAGACAAATCCCATGTATTCGGTGGGCAAAAGGAAATAGTGTTGTTACTTGGGAGGAGAGACGTGCGTGTGTTGTTTTTTGGTCTTTTCAGATTATAAATTAACTTGTTCTGCAACTTTCCCCCTCTTCTGAAGCATTTCATCTGAGAAATAAGCAAGGTAGCAATCTTCCTTGTTTGCTTAACTTTTCTGTACAGCAGATAGAAGGTACTCATATCTGTGCAATACTGGTTAATATAACATTCCAAATCAAATAACCAATGTTGATTCAATTTTACCATGTCTTCATTTTTTCCCCCCTTTGTACAGGGAAGGGAAGGGAGAGGTAAAAGCCGGCTGATTTATTTTTGTTCATCTGTTTTGCAAATTTATCTTAAAAGGAAAGGTTCTGTGTTCACTGACTTCCCCCTTCACGGACTCATGGAAAGAAGTGCTGAATCAGCGGATAGAGTGAAGGACCGATCAAGATGAGATGGCTGCTGCTGTGACTCTCTAGGTCATTCTCTCTCTTCTTGCTGCAAATGCTGCATGACACTAAGCTTACAGGTAACAGAGCACCACAAGGCCTGTACTTTTAAGGATGCTTATGACTTTCTGAATGCTTACCTATTATTAACTCAATATATATTTTTATTGTTAAGTTAAATTCTATATGGACGTAGCCTAATTTCATAGTTCAAGTAGAGCTAATGTAGTGTAAAAAGGAAATGTTTAAATATCATGGCAGATAACTGGATCTCAAAAATGTACAAATCTATTAATGTCATTGACATCATTAATGATTTGGTCTTTATTGTTTCATATTACTTTGCATTCCTAGTAAATTACACCCTGCTTTCAAAGTATGCTATCTTTTAAAAACTATTAACTATTTCAAGGTTTAATCAATCAAGAAACTTAGCAGAACACCAACTACTTTTTAATACTTACTCTGAGTTGGCCACAGAAATATATCCGAACGAGCATGGTGAAATTCTAATGCTGCAATGCTGACGCTGCTGTAGTACTGGGCTCTTTTCTGCTACATTCTAATTTGCTCTTGATGAGCTACACTAGCTACTTATCACAGGCTAAAGAAATCCTTTCCCTGCCTTTTCCCCTTCTTTCCCACATGTCAAAATTTCTTGCAGTTTTCTTTTAAAATTGACTGTTTACTACCACAATAATTAAAAGCAACTCACCAACTATTATTATTTCTTTTAATGATCAATGATCAAGATAAAACCCAGTGCTAACATCTCTCAGATCTTTTAAGTAAGACTTGAAAAGTTAACTGTTCTGGTAGCTCTCCTTTATACTAAAAAATAAAAATTAAAAAAATCAAATGAGCTCAACTCACTAAAATTCAGTATTTATAAACATCTGTTTGAATTAGCTTTTAACCCAAAGGGAAGCATCAAAATGTAAAATTCCGATTAGTAACTAATGAAACAAAGGAACGACAAAGAGGGTTTCAAATGATCATGAGCTGTTATCTCTAACCTTTTTAAAAACTAACAAATAATTTATCATCTTTAAAAATTCAGTTTAGTTATACTCTAAAATTATCTGGTTTTTCTCCTTGTCATTTCAACTTTAGGGTCATTATCAGAAGTCCTAATTGGATAATTATTTAAGTTTTTAGTAAGATATCTAGTCTGTAAAAAGAATCTGTACCAAATTAATTACTATCTACTTACAGGATCTAGAAGCAAACGACAAAATAAGAAGAAATTCATCCTGAAAACTCTCAAGAAACATTAGGTTGACCTTACCAATTTCAGAAATACACTCTGTAAAACTCCACTGATCTGAATCTCTTGCAATAAGGACCAAACTGGGACAAAGTTCAACAGATAACCAACCGGTCAATGTTTAGAAGTGTATGTCCACCAACAAGGAACCATAAATGGCACTAATGCAATGCTCAGGTAAATTTTTTATGAAGTTTAGTCTTTGATAGTCTCTGCAAATGATCTACCATTGTTCTACACCAGTAAGTTGAATGTTTTACTAACAAACAGGAAAATAAAATATTTCATGTTTTTACAGCTAACAACTTAGTAATACCTACTCAGAGTACATACTTCTTTATGTACCCATATGAACATACAATGCTATGGAATGTAAAGAAGTATGTATTTTTGGTAGGCCATAAACCGCCAAGAGAGAAATATGCTGCAGCTAAAAGAAGCCCTTGCTTCTTTTTATGTGAATGACCTTCCTATGGTAATATTAACCTAGTTATCAGAGATGACCTTTGGAAATAATGACATCATAAAAATGTACCTACTTATAGATGAAAACTAAATGTCACTAAAATTTATATTCTGTGAAGGAAAATAAGCTCTACTGAAGCAGATTTAAAATTATCATAAAATTCCTTTTAAGTCTTTTACAGTTGAAACATAATACATTTTTAAACTGAGTATTTACATGATTAAAATTTTAACACCCCCCCAAAAAAACTCCAGTATTACTAGTATAAAAGAATGAGAAATACATGTGACCTATTTTCTGTTTCTACAATTTGATACTAATTTAAGTACATCACGGTTGGGTTGACTGATTCAAGAAAAACAAGATACAACACAAGCTGATTTCATTTTCATTTTAACAGCTATTCTTCATATTTTGATAAATTTGTAATTTAATAATATTAGAATTCCCAAAGCAAGTTTTGTTTTAGGTTTTTGTTTTTAAATGAAAGCTGCAGACATAGTCATAATTTTAAAAGACTATATCTTAAGTAAAATTCTACGCTCAAAAAAAAAAAAGTGGGCCTTGTCTTTCTCAAGTTTATCAGGTCCTTATACTAAGTTAGTACTTAAAATAAATTAAAATGTAAGATTTATGAAGAAAAATGACAAAACTCTGGGTCATAGCTCTAAGTCAACAAGGGCATACTGGTAACAAATACTTCAAAGAAATTAATTTTTTATGCTAACTTTTCATTTGTTTTATCCAAAGGTAGCATACAAAATGAAAATACTATAGTCAAGAAAACAATTTACACAGAAACAACAACCTTTTTTTAATGGTACCATGCAATTACAACTCAATTTTTATAATCATGATGAATCCACTTCATTTATTGTACGTTAGAAATATTAAAATATGTCTGTATTTTATATAACATTTATTTTATACTATACCTATATAGTAATAAAAATTAAGCTCTTAAATTATAAGCAGTATCTGTTTTGGCTATTATGATAGACTTACATTAAAGAAAACACTAATACTAACATTCTAATCATTTCTTACTAAAAGTATTCTTTCAACTGGAATATTTAGATATGTGTAAAAAGCATAATATTTAAAAATTCTTGTGTCACAAGTTAAACAGAAATGGTTATAAAATTAACTACAGTTTATTTTCTGTTTAATAAGACAACTAGATAGTTGTTAAAAGGTGATTTTTTTCAGATAAAAATTAGAAATGACTATTAAATATGATAGCATATAAGTTACGGAATGTTTATTGGGAATTATAAAAAGCTCATAATCTTAAAATTCTATATTAAAAGTTCAAAGCTTAACAGTGAAGCATAGCCCTTCTTTCTGGTCATTCACAAACAGAATGGCAATGTGTCATATTCTATGTAAGTTTAACTATGTCCTAAATACCAAAAACTAAAAATATATACCTCAAAAGGAGAGATTCTTCTATCAAACTATTCAAAGGGTATTACTATACCCATCTTTTAAAATGAAAAATTATATTCATTTTTCTATAGGCATAGAAGTTTTTTATTTAGCATACCCCAGTGACTAATAATCTTGTGGTTATAACATCAAGAGTATATATAATCTTTAGAAAATAAAATGGCAGCACCTGTTATTCATCTTAAAAAATGAAATTATATACTGATTCTAGTGCTTACAAGTTTGACTTAACATATCTAAGAGTATTTTCAATCACTCTAAAATGTCACATTCATCACTTAGGTCAGCTGTTCATTTTTAACTTAGTACATATTAAACTCTGGGCATCTGCTGACACTGGTGTAACTCAAACATTTCAACTGTCTCTCTGACAGGGATAACAGATGCTGACATTATCAAATGCTGTACTATTTTTTTTCCATGGCCTCTCCTTGCCCCGATATGGCCAGTATATGAAACTGAACTGCCATCCAAAAGCACACTTGAGCAACTGGATCTACTAAACAGCTCCCATATAACTAGTAAAAATAGAAGCTAGTTTTGCTGCTATCTTCAGCACTTAAGTCCAAGCAATTTAACACCTGTTTCACTCCCATTCTAATAAAAGATGGAGAAATTGTAGTTACGTTAATTTCACCAGCAGCATGATACTTATTAATCAACAGATGTAGAATAAACTTAATATATTTGAATATTGTCTAAATTAGTGTTGACCTTCCCCCAGTTTAGTTCAAAATAGTAACTATTTCTTTATTCTTTATATTTCAGAGAGCACTTTTATAAGCAAACTATAATTTCTCAAACTTTTATTTTAAGCAAATATATTTCATAAGATTTCCCTTCCTGATATTGAAATGCAACACTGAAATCATAGTATAACAAAAAACTTGCTGTACTGAATTTTAATGGCAATTTTAATTCTCAAACTCATGGACTATAGCTAACCACCACAAAACAATGTATTATTAAACTGATAATGAGGAGAAACTACAGAGAATTCAGTCAAGGAAATAAGACCCTTAGAGAGGTTAAATTACTACCCTATACTTAGTAATGCTACATAAGTAAAAACAAAGAAAAATAAGCTGACATGCAAGGTCAAGTTCACAAGCTCAAGCAATACCCTGACTACACCTGCAGTCTATTTATAAACCAAAAGGGTAGAGGTATTTTCTTATGGCCACTCATTATCCTCTATCCATTGTCATCCACTTCCTACTAGTCCTCAAGTATAACACTAAAAAAAGCAGGGGCAGTAGAAAGGTGTGCCTAGCAATACTCATTTCCTAACCTGTTAGGTTACTTACTTGGTTTACAGCCTAAAGATAAATATAAAAAACTACTCTGAAATGCATCAAGATCTATTTGTTCCTTTAATGTTAGTTTTGAAATAGGTTATTGTCTACATTTAAGAATTAAGTAAAGGTGTTAAAAACAATTAATTTCCTTAATGTATTAACAACATGTTAAAGAGTAAAAAACCTTTGCACTTTCAGAGCAGGAAATAGTAAGAAAGTGCTTTCAGAATAAAAAATTTTACATTCAATGACTTAAGTGCTGATATGAAAATTAAACATTTGTTAGACTGTTAACCTACCAAGTTAACAAATTATGGTTCATAACCATAATTTTACCAGAAAAAAAAAAAAGCATTTTAACTGTTTGGAATCCAAACTAGCCCTACTGCAATGCTTTGCTAGAGCTGGTAAAATGGAACCAAATCGCCTCTTCAATGGATTTGGTCCCCTTCAACCAGCTGTAGCTATGCATTGATTACTACAAGACAGCCAGTGTTTTCATTTACAAAGACTCATACATGTCAGCGAATTTCAACTCATGTAAATTGTTCATATTTTGCTTTAAATTAAGAAAAAATAATTTGTTACTGTTAATTCTCCTTGTAAGAGTTATAGTGGTTAACAATGTTTATAAAAAGTTTTATGAAAAATATGTGGATGGCTTAAGGATTACAAATAAAATAATTTTACTTATTTATGGTCTCTTGGTATTAAATTTCTTAACTTTTGGAAAAGAAATAGTAATGAAATATAGACTATGCTTCTTCTTTCAGGAAGAAAATATCTGGGGAGGTCACCAAAACCTACTTAACACCATAACAAGAATGCCACACTGTGGGTTTACATGCACATACATTTTTAAAATTGTATTTTTTAGATTTTTATTCATTATTTTTAGAGAGAACGGCAAGGAGGGAGGAAGAAAGGTAGAGAAACATCAGTGTATGGTTGCCTTTCACCTGCCTCTAACTGGGGTCCTGGCTGGAGATCTGGCTTGCAACCTGATTATGTGCCCTGACTGGGAATTGAACCGTGACCCTTGGGTTTGCAGGCTGGTGCCAATCCACAGACCCACACCAGCCAGGGCCACATGCACATACTTTAAATAAAAGAAAAATGACATTACATGAAATAACAGTAGAAATGTTGGGTCCCCATCTTTCACAGAATTATCATTTAATTCTACTTGCTATTTACCTGATTGATAGGTAAGGTAAAAAAAATGATGATATAGCAGAATATCTTGTGGAGAAACAAATAGTAAGTATTTAATACTTTCAATCCTGAAATAACAGTCCTTAATCCTAAAAAAAAAAAAAGAAAAGAAAAGAAAAAGAAAAAGAAAGAAAATGCTAAGCATTGCTACCTTTTACTCATGCAGATAGCTCACCCCTCCATACTTGTTTCCTCAGTTGTAAAATGAAGAATTCTTCTAGTAATAACATTCTATGACTCTCCTCACTCTTTCTGTCTTCTTTGTCCCTCACAAAGAAAGTATTCACAATAAGGCCCTCTCTCTCTCAATGGAAGAAAGTGAAGGAAGAAAATGACAAGTGATCCAACATCCTTCTAATTTTCTTATTGACTACAATAAAACTATAGATAAGGTACTGTTCTTTAGTAAACATTTCAGAATTAATGAAGGGTTACTGAGGTCAAGTAGTAGTTTAAAAACCTAAATGTTCACACAATCCTCTATTCCTGACCACTCCTCTATTTCAAAGTAAGTATCATCCCCTAAAAGAATGTGGGCAAAGAAAGGTACAGGTATAAATAAATAAATGTTATCACTTCATTCAAGTTAATAATAAGCCTTCTTGCTTTTATTAATTACACCTATCAAATTAAATATATTTATGTATTACAAGGCACATAGTGTTTGAGAGTAGATACATGGACACACAGGAGAGAAAATAAGACATATTATCATTTATAGTCCCTCAGCAACTTTATATATATAGCACCCACAATGTTTATAGAGTTTACAAGAAAATCATTCCACATCCAAGATATAGTCCAGATCATCAAATCTTTCTATATTTGAAAGTCTGATTTACAGTTTCAGAATTTTGAAAGTTAAATAAAGGTATCATAATATTCTACAGAGAAAACATGATTTGTTCACATATTCAGTAAGATTCAGTACATGTCTTTGCAGGAATAAGCAGGTAAGTAAGAAATTCCTGTGAAGTTATCTTAGCACTAATCTGAAAATATATCACATCATGCGGTTCACTCATGTTTTACTGTTACTTTTCACATTCAATTTGTATTAGAGAAAAATGTATAAATAACACTAAAGTAAATTTATAATATTGTTATCAGTGCCTCTAAAATACTTATCAGTTGGTTTATCCCAGCTCTGCAGAAAATACTGCTAATTTATTTTTATGTCTGTGAGAGAGCTCTAAAAACTTAAAGGCAGCTGAAAATGCAACATCCTTACAGAAAGTACCTAAGTAATGTGCTGATTATTAAATACCACCTAAAGAAATTTAGTTATCACTTTTAACAACAAGAATGCTTTCTGCTCTTCATTTAAATCTAAAATTTTATCTGTAAATAAAGAGAAAAAATAATAAGGCTAAACTCTAGATAAAACAATTCTGTAACACCAAATATTGGAATAAATAAACAGCACCAGTCTTAGTTGAGGTTTCTTAAAATAATTAAAAAAAAAAAAATATTGTAACTGCATTCTAAAATGCTCTACACATTCTAATCAGTGTTTTATAGCAAACACGTTCTTTTCCACAATACTAAAAGAAATGCCTTATAAGCTATTTTTCTCTTAATGCCTTTATTTCAGTTACTGTCATATTATGAGGAAATACCAACATCAGCTTTGAAATCTGGGATCTCTATTGATCTATCTGCACCTTTGAAATCTAGATTTTAAAGTACATTCTTCAAAAAACATCAGACAGCCCTGGCTGGTGGCACAATGGATAAGGCACCAGCCTGCAAACCCAAAGGTCGCTGGTTCAAGTTCCCCAGCCAGGGCACATAACCAGGTTGCAAGCCAGGTCTCTAGCCAGGTCCACAGCTGGAGGCATATGAAAGGCAATCATACACTGATGCCTCTCTCTCCCTTCTCCTCTCTCTAAAAATAGTACATAAAATCTTAAAAAAAAAAAAAAAAAAAAAATTTCAGACATTTAGACATTTTTAATGACCAATACATTTTCTTTTTGAAAAGCATATCCAGTAATTAAATCTACTGTGTCACTGTGTTATTTTAACTGTGCTATTGACTTATTGCTGTTATACTACTAAAAGTAGAACTAGTATCTAGAAACTACTTAAATTCCACATGTGTACACACATACACATACAAATCTTGAAAACTTTTCCACATTATTAACCATAATAAAACAATTGTAAGTAAATATGGTGCTGGTATTAAATTATATTAACAATGATGTAAATAATTTACTATAGAAAAACAGGGCAGGGGGAATGGGTGGCTGGGGAGGGGGACAGAGGGGAGCAAAAAGGAGATGGATGTAATACAACAACAATAAAATTAAAAAAAAAAAAAAAGAAAGAAAAACATACATACATTCTAACCAAATAAAAAACTCAAAAATAGCTAAGAATTATACTAACTAAAGTGCCATCAACTGTAATTAAAATTGACTATACAATAAAGGAACCATGGACACAGACAACAGGTGGGGCTGACTTTGGGGGGAATGGGTAGGTGGGGAGGGGGACAGAGGGGAGCAAAAAGGGGATGGATGTAATACAACAACAATAAATTTTTTTTTAAAAATTGACTATACATGAAGTCTAATAGGTAAGCCAACTAAACTAATGTATAACTGCAATATAAAACAAAAATTACAAATAAATTAAAATGTTATAATTCAAGGTAATATATTCATTGAGTTATATAAATTATAAAATGTTTATAAGAAAGAAAATTTTAGCATATTTGTTAATCACATTTAATATTTTATTTAAAAATGCTGTAAGTCATGAAGTTCTTGAAAAAATAACATACCATAGTAAGTCTTCTCAAATAAGTATTAGGGTCAAAGACCTTTTTTTTTTTAATTCTGAGTATACCAAAAATAGTTTCTTCTGTTTTATAACATCACTGGCTGATACAAGGAAAGAAAAGTGATTTTTAAAAATAATAAATGTGATAATGAAAAAACAACTCAAAACAACCCAACCTGCAATTACAAGTGATATGTAAGTTGTCATTTTCTGATACATTTCAATGGCTGATTAAAATCACACCCTATGGAACTGGAGAGTATTATGCTTAGTGAAATAAGCCAGTCAGTGAAGGACAAATATCGTATGATCTCACCCATTACAGGACAATAATGAGCAAAACTAACAACAAGCAAAACAGAACCAAGTATATGAATACAAGGAATAGGCCTTCAGTGGTCAGGGGAACGGGGTTGGGGGAAGGGGGAGGTAGAGGCAAAGAAGGGGAGCAGCTTAGATAGGAACCTAGTGTAAAGGAACCATGGACATGGACAACAGGTGGGATTGACTCTGGGGGGAATGGGTGGGTGGGGAGGGGGACAGAGGGGAGCAAAAAGGGGATGGATGTAATACAACAATAATAAAATTAAAAAAAAAAAACAATCACACTCTATATGGCAACCTACACTCTCAACTACATAAATGCTTTAAGGAAGCAGGAATAGAGAAGCCGCTTTGCATTAACTGAAGCACCACTTTGTTGTAAAATGAAAGGGTTTATTTTTCCTTTTTTAAAAATGTCACCTGACACCAATTATCTCTCTAGAGGTGTCACTGTTATCAATGTTTAGGGGAATTCTCAAGGATTGAAGAAATAAAAGTAGTATATTTTCTCCTCTGTATATAGGCTTAGCATTATTAAATACACTATGCTTACATCCATTAAAGAGAAAACAATTCAAAATATTTAAAGGTTACTCATTTCCTAAACTCTTAAATTTTCAGTTTATCTTAAACTTTGTGATTTAATATTTAAGTTCTCTCAGTAAAATCTTATTGTCTAATCTAAAATAAATGTTCTGTTTAATTTCCTAACAGGTTCTCTACAGAATTTATTTTGTATTTAACCATATATACTTTGGTGATATCTAACACTGTCCTGACTGTCAAATTAAGAATAACATTTACTGAGTCCTATAACCAAGGAATTGTGGAGAACATGCAGATGAATATAAGTGCCCACAACTTTAACAGAAAGGAGCATAAAAATGCCCATACTAATGGACAGCACAAAGCAGATTATAAGTGAAGTAACATAAGAACACAGAGCAAGAAAATACTGAGCAAACAGAAAAGAATTTCAATGATGAGTTCAAGGAGTTCTGGAAGGAAAGATGTTAAGATGAAAAAGAGGGATGATGCCATCCTCACACACACAAAAAAATAGCTTAAGTAATGAAGGAAGAAAGCAGACAATCTTAGGAAAGTAGTGTAGTGTAGCTGAAGGTCAAAGTGGGCATAGGATGTTTACTGAGTGAGAGGATAGTTAGAAAGACTCAGAACATACTGGAAATGGGTTTGAATGCCAAGTCAAGGTGTACATATTTTATTCTATGTATAATTAGAAAGTAACTAAAGATCCGGGAACAGAAAAGGGGAGCCATGAGATCTATTTTTAGAATGCTAATTTGGTAGTTACATGATAGTTAAGCCAAAGATAAAACTGAAATCAGAGAGAAAAATTAGGAAGATACTGGAATAATCTAGGTAAAAAGTGATCAATACTTAATTAGGTCAGCAACAATGGAAACAGAGCAATGGAATGGACTGCAAAGACCTGTAGAATAAATAAAACTTTAAAACTAACTGGAAGCTCAGAATCAGGGTAGTTGAAGTAACCCAAATCAAAGAGGCAGCAAAGAGATTGGCATTTTAATACATTCTCAGTTAAATGATTCATTACCCATGTTTCAGTCTTGCCTCACATAATAGCCCATAATGCAAGTCAGACAGACCTTACTCAAGTTCTAGCTGCTCCACTAGTCAGTGCATGATCCTGAATACATGAATTCATCTCTTTATAAGCTTTATTTTCATCCTCTATAAAATGAAGATATTAACACCTACCTCAAAAGGCTGCTTAAAGAATTAAAAATAAGCCCTGGCTGGTGTCGCTTACCAGATTGAGCACTGGCCCACAAACCGAAAGGTCACCAGTTCGATTCCCAGTCAGGGCACATAGCTGGGTTTTGGGCCAGGTCCCCTGGTGGGGCATGCAAGATGCAAAGTGATTGATGTAATCTCTCACAAACCTAAAGTTTCTCTCTTTCTCCCTCTATTCCCCTCTCTCTCTAAAAGTAAATAAAACCTTGTGAGAAATTAAAATGAAATAACGCATGTAAAACACTTAGTAAAGGTCTGACAATTGGTGATATATTATCGTTGCCTTATATTTGAAAGGCAGGGAACATACAATACTATTTTGTCTCCTTCAAAATACCAAAAGATAGTCATTATTTGCAGATGATATGATAATGTACATACAAAACCCAATGGGCTCTACCAAAAACTTACTCAACCTAATAAGCAAATTTAGCAAAATAGCTGGGTATAAAGTCAATATCCAGAAATCAAAAGCATTTTTGTATACCAATAATGAAAAACAGAAATAGAAGCGAAAAAACAAATCCCATTTACCATAGCAACGAGAAAAATAAAGTACCTAGGAATCAACTTAACTAAGGAGATAAAAGACCTGTACTCAGAAAACTACAAAACAATGAAGAAAGAAATCAAGGAAGATACAAATAAATGGAAGTATATACCATGTTCATGGATGGGAAGAATTAACATCATTAAAATGTCCATACTACCCAAAGCAATCTAAAGATTCAATGCAATCTAAAATACCAATGACAGGCTTCACAGAAATAGAAAAAATATTTCAAAAATTTATATGGAGCCAAAAACGCCCACGAATAGCCACCACAATCTTGAGAAAGAACAAGGTAGGAGGAATCACAATACTGGACATCAAACAATACTACAAGGCTACTATCATCAAAACAGCCTGGTACTGGCATAAGAATAGACATATAGATCAATGGAACAGAATAGAGAGCCCAGAAATTAACCCAGGACTCTATGGTCAACTCATATTTGACAAAGGGGGAAGGAACATCCAATGGAGTAAAAACAGTCTCTTCAACAAATGGTGTTGGGAGAACTGGAC
>PVIW01004798.1:0-54896 GCA_004026585.1 Noctilio leporinus | reverse complement strand
CATCAAATTGAAAAGTTTCTGTTCAGCTAAAGAAAATATCAGCAAAATCCAAAAGGAACCAACTGTATGGGAAAACATAATTTCCAATGATACCTCAGACAAGGGTCTGATCTCCAAAATATACAAAGAACTAATGCGACTCAACACCAGGGAGACAGACAGCCCAATTCAAAAATGGTCAAAGGACCTGAAGAGACAACTCACTGAGGAAGATATATAAAGGACCCACAGGCATATGAAAGAATGCTCAACATCGCTAGTCATCAGAGAGATGCAAATTAAAACCACAATAAGATACCACCTCACACCTGTCAGAATAGCAATCATCAGCAAATCAACAAACAACAAGTGTTGGTGAGGATGTGGGGCAAAGGGAACCCTCATGCACTGTTGGTGGGAATGTAGGCTGGTGCAGCCACTGTGGAAAACAGTATGAGGTTTCCTTAAAAAACTAAAAATGGAACTGCCTTTTGATCCAGCAATTCCACTACTTGGACTATACCCAAAGAATCCTGAAACACCAATTCATAAGAACCTATGTATACCTATTTACAATAGCCAAGCGCTGGAAACAGCCTCAGTGCCCATCAGTGCATGATTGGATCAAAAAACTTTGGTACATTTACACAATGGAATTCTATATAGCAGAAAGAAAGAAGGAACTTGTACCCTTTGCAACAACATGGATGGAACTGGAGAGTATTATGCTTAGTGAAATAAGCCAGTCAGTGAAGGACAAGTATCACATGATCTCACCCATTACGGGACAATAATGAACAAAACTAACAACGAGCAAAACAAAACCAAATATATGAATACAGTGAATAGGCCTTCAGTCGTCAGGGGGAAGGAGGTTGGGGGGAGCGGGGAGGCAGAGGCAAGGAAGGGGAGCAGCTTAGACAAGAACCTAGTATAAAGGAACCATGGACATGGAAACAGGTGGGATTGACTTTGGGGGGAATGGGTGGGTGGGGAGGGGGATAGAGGGGAGCAAAAAAGGGATGGATGTAATACAACAACAATAAAATTAAAAAAATAAAAATACCAAAAGATAAAGTGAATATCTGTAATTTGAAAAATAAATAAATCAAGACATAATCCAAAATACAATCATTTATTTCATCCTACATATATATCCTTTGTTATGGGTACCAACAAGCAATACCAATAAAATTCTTTTGTTCTCTCTCTAGAATTGATCCTTTAAAAAATTATTTCATGGATGACCCATGGACAAGAACAACATGGGGGATTGACTGTGGTGGGCAGGTCGGGAGGTTGAGAATTGGGAGAGCAGAGGGGGAAAAATTAGATGAATGTAATACAGCCAACAATCAAATAACATAAAATAAAATAATTTAAAATACTAAAAGAAGCTAAAATTATTTTCTTTCTTTTTTTAAAATTTTATTTATTACTTTTAGAGGGAGGGGAAGGGAGAGAGGCAGAGGGGAAGAGAAACATTCATGTATGGCTGCCTTTCACCTGCCTCCAGCTACGGAGCTGGCTGGAAACCTGGCTTGCAACCTGGTTATGTGCCCTGGCTGGGAGTTGAACCAGTAACCTTTGGGTTCCCAGGTCAGTGCCTTGCCTGCCTACTGTGCCACCAGCCAGGGCCTAAAATTATTTTCTTATCAGCATCAAAAATAGAATAACAACAGAAAAATATTTTTAAATTGCATATGAAATGATGAAAGGTGGCTTCCTTACCTGGGATTTCCTCTTAATGCAGCATGATGTAGAGCATTAAATCCATTATTGTTTGTAATGGTAACATCGGCTCCAGCTTCCAGAAGAACCGCCAGGATATCATCACGTTTTTTACTTATTGCATCATGGAGAGGGGTATCACCTTCAGAATCCTTTTTTTTTTTAAAGTATAAAAAGATTTTCATTAGTGCTTTTTCAACCAGTCATCACAATGTAATTATTAATACTTATAATGAACTACTAAACAAAAACAAAAACAGGCCATATCCAAAAACCATCAATAAAACAGTGTGTTTAATTTAAGAAATGCAAGCACTAAACACCATTAAATACACTTACATGCAATCTAGATTTTAAACATAGTAAACATGTAGCTTTCCAAAGGAAAAGGAAAATAAATTCAAAGAAATTAAATACCCTCAAAATAATTAAGTAAATAACAAAAATAAATTAATTGGGAAAGTGGTGCAAAAAATTCAATAGTTTAAAATGGCCTGTTATACCATATTCCTACCATTAATTATTGCACCCTGAAACTCCATACCAAACCAACACCAGTCTCTTAGCAGTGAATTTGTGAAGTCAGTGGTTCTCAACTCTGGCTGAACTTTAGAATCTGCTGGGAAGCTCTTAAAATCCTGATATCCAAGCTGTTCTTCAAACTTTTCTCCATTACCCTTTATAAATTGACTGCTACCCACTCACGCTAAACAATTAATTTTGCCTCCTATTTCAGACAAAAGAAAGTCAACAGAAATAAATTTGCATTCCTTCAACAGATTAACACCCCTCAAAACCTCTCCAATCTGTAATCCTGCCATCCACTTAGCAGCTGTCAGTTCTAAAATAACTATCTTAGAAATATTAGTCTGTGATTACCATCTAGCTAAATAGAATTCCTGTTCTTCTTTATTTTTTCTCTAAAACCAATCCAATTCAATTCATCTGGTTGTTAAAATTTTGGTTGGGAATAATCATTTCTTAGGTGACCCTTGCTTCAAAAATGAGGTCCAACTGTAATAAATAAACCCTAAAACCTTACAGATTTTCCAAAACAGAAAATCTTCTAAGACTAATGAATACTAATGATATAATTAAGGCTCTAACTAAAATAATCTAGATAGCTATGCAGTAACTATTATGAAATGCATCCTATTACACTTTTTTTAACTGCTAAAGACTAATGTCATATCAACGAGTTAAATCAATTCAATTCAAAAACTGGCATTTACAAGGAAATTCCTATTCTCACCCCTCAATATAAAACCAATCTTCTTGACAGTTCCTTAAAAACGGAACAGCTGACAGTTTTATTACTTTCTGTATCACTTACTATGACTGCTCATATAAAAAAGCACTGTAACAAAGGAATGCTTACTAATGAAGCTAGTGAATCCCTTTAATAGGATCCTAGCAATAACTACAGAACATATTTCTTTAAAAGTGTTACCTGAAGACTGGGATGACAGCCAAAGTCCAATAAAGTCTTCACAACTTGAAGATGACCTTTATTGACAGCAATATGAAGTGGTGTCTGTCGACGTTTGTTGCGAGCATTCAAATCAGCACTGCCTCGATGTAGTACTTCTATAACCGCACCTTCATCTCCAAAAGCTGCATGGTGAACAGCTCTATCTCCATCTTTGTCCTAATCATCAGCATTAAAATCTGAATTAGTGAATATTTCAGAAAAAAAAAAAAACCTGAAGCTATTGCTATTCATCAAGAACCCAATTGATGGGAATAAAGAAAACACAGAATAGAGCCAACAAAATAACTAGAAATTCGCCTGATTAGTGATTAATCCCAAAAATAAATGAATCCTGGATCAATACAAGGGTGGGCAAAAGTACATTTATAGTTGTAAATGCAAAACAACTATATTGTTTGTATTGCCACTGTAAACCTAATTTTGCCTACCCATTTATATTATATCAGACATTTATTGGTTCAATAGTCACATCAGAAGTAGTTTAAGCCCTGGCCAGTGTGGTTCAGTGGATTAAGCGCTGGCCTGTGAACCAAAGGGTCGTGGGTTCAATTCCCAGTTGGGGCACATGCCTGGGTTGCAGCCCTCATCCCCAGTTTGTGGTGTGCAAGAGGCAACCACACATTTATGTTTTGTTCCCTCTCTTTCTCCTTTCCTTTCTCCCTCTCTCTAAAAATAAATGAATAAAATCTTTTTAAAAGAAAGTAGTAGTTTGATTCTTCATTGCTCTTAATTTATGAGTCATGATTGTATGCCACTATTAGGAAAATAGTGACATATAATACAACTATATAAACTTTTTTCCATTTAAAAATTTTATAAAGACATTTTAAAGACATAAAAATTACACTAACATTTAGTTGAGTGATTTAAAAAAGAAGAATGAATGCCAAATAGTGTGATTTCAATAAACTTTATAGAGAGAAATATATTGTGTTAACATTGGCTATCTCTAGCTGGTGATTGTACTCTTCTGTATATTCAAGAAGAGGAAAAAAACTAACACTTTGAAAGATAAAAATGAAATACATACCAGCATAATTTTATACACCGAAAATTCTAAAACTATTTTCAGAGGAATCTAGTAAGTATGCCTTTCCTTCTATAAAAACCATATTTCTGAAAAGATAAGAGGTAGACAAAGACTCAATTGCTTAAATTTTTTTAAATGTAATAACGTTTTAAAGAGAAAACATGCCTGTCCTGACCAAGAAGATTACACACACACAGCCCATACCAAAAAGAAGTCTCATTACACTGTTAGATGCAGATGGAGAAGGGTATATTATAAGGGTATTGTCTTAATTCTATATTCAAATTTTAACACCAAGTTAGCAAGCTCTAAGTCTTATCTTTCTCCAGTTATTCCCAGCCCATGATCCCAGGGACTAATTTTTGCAAGTCATTTGAAAACCTATTACTTGGCATCATTTGAACTATTTTTCAAAGGTAACACAGTAAGTACTGTGATTAAATACATTTAAAACAAACAGTTCATTCAACATAGTTGAATTCAAAATAGTTTTTGGTCTTTGCATATTTTCTCAAGGTGATATTAAAAGTAAAACTGTTCACGTGGAAGTTCACAGAGGTTTGACAATTGTTCTTGAATAGGTAGCAAATCACAGCTCAGGAGTATTTCTACTTTACTAATAATCCAGCCAACCCAGGTTAGGAGTTTTTGTGACCTGCCTACTTTGAGCATAAACTGGCAAACATCACATGAAAAGATTTAAGAGTCAACACTTGTGCCTCTGGGCATCGTTATATTTAAACATCTTGGGAAAACAAAAGATGTTCCTTACACAAAACATTGTTTTAACGTATGTGCATCACTAACTTCTAGTAACAGTATTTCAATATTTCACAATCTTGGATTTAAGATTTTACTAACCTCCAATCTGGATTTTTTTTCTGTTACAATTTTTAAATCTACCTATTGGTACTCCTTCCATTAAAAAGGAATAAAACAAGGGGGACAGAGGGGAGCAAAAAGGGGATGGATGTAATACAACAACAATAAAATTTTTAAAAAAATTAAAAAAATAATAAAAAAAAGGAAATACAAATAAAAACGTAAATAACTTGGAAAACACACACACACACACACACACACACATATATACTGAGAAACAAATTTATTTTGCTGGCTTTCTTCTGAATTCATCTTAACATATCATTGACCAGCAATTTTATACAAAAGCTAATGAAAGCGCAAACATGAGTTAACTAGTGTGGTAATCTACATCCATCTGTTCATTAAGTATTCTAAATATATCTAAAACATATAGTGTATTACTCTGTCTCTGATATTGGCACCTAATAAGATCTTGCGGGACAATGTTACAGGTTAACCTCCAATGGTTACCTAAAAGGATTTGTGAAGGGACTTCAAATTAAATCTAAAACTGATCATGGTTCTTTCTATCTCTTGGTCCTCTCAACTCTTCAAAACTTGCTCATGTTTCATCTTCCCTATCTTAGCTGATAAAACTACAGACCATAAGTTTAACAATATCAGTTTCGTTAGGTTGGCTTACCTATGTTCTTTCTCTGAGCCCCTAACATGCAAGCATCGATCTCTATGGTTTTCACTCAAGTTATGCTCACATCTACTGTCTCTTCTCCAATTCTATCACTAATTCATTCAGGCCTTCATTCTCACTCATCCCAATATACTTATTCTTATCCCAATATACTCTTCACACAGCAGACAAAATTCTCTCCAGGAAACACAGAATTTATGTTTAAAACTCTTTGATGTAACTCTACTATGTAAAGAACAAAGCTTAAAATTTTTTTTTAATTTTCAATTACAGTATACATTTAATATTATTATGTATTAGTTTCAAGTGTACAGCATACTGCGAAGACAACCACATACTTTACAAAGTGTTCCCTAGATATTTCCAATACTCACTGGCTCCACAGATAGTTATTACAATATCATTTACAATATTCCTTATGCTGTATTTACATCCCCATGACTACTTTGTAACTATCAATCTGTATTTTCCAATCCCTTTACCTTTGGCCCTCCGTCACCTAAACCCTGTTGCCTCTTGCAACCATCAGTCTGTTCTTTGTATCTATGAGTCTGTAATCTAGTTTATTGTTTTTCAGATACAACATATAAAACATATTATCTTTCTCTGCCTTATTTCACTCAGCATAATATCCACTAAGTCTATCCATAATATCACACAAAAAAATTTCATTAATTTTTAGGGCCAAGTAATATTCTATTGCATACAGATACCACCACTTTTTTCACTCACTTGTCTGTTAATAGATATGGGGGTTGCTTCCATAGCTTGGCTATTGTAAATAACCCTGTAATAAACATTCAGGTACACATATCTTTTCAAATTAGTGTTTTGGGTTTCTTCAGATATATACCCAGAGGTGGAATTGCTGAGTCAGAAGGCAGCTCCATTTTTTTTTTTGAGGTCCTTCCATACTGTTTTCCGTAGTGGTAGCACCAATCTACATTTCCACCAACAGTGCAGGAGGGTTCCCTTTTTCTCCACATTCTTGCTAACACTTGTTATTTGTTGATTCATTGATAATAACTATTCTGACATGTGTGAGGTGACAGCTCATTTGGGTTTTAATTTGCATTTATCTGACGATTAGGGAAGTTGAGCATATTTTTATATGTCTATTGGCCATCTGTATGCTCTCTTTGCAGAAGTGTCTATTTGGGTCCTCTGACCATTTTTAATTGTATGTACCTAATGCTTTGTGATGTTTAGTATCTTTTACGTGCCACTTATATATTTTATTTTATTTTTAAGAGTTTTTATTTATTATTTTCAGAGAGAAGGGAAGGGAGAGAGGCAGAGAGGGAGACAAACATCAATGTATGGTTGCCTTTCACCTGCCTCCAGCTACAGATCTGCCTGGAGACCTGGCTTAAAACCTGGTTATGTGCCCTGGCTGGGAATTGAACCAGTAACCTTTGGGTTCACAGGCCTGTGCCTTATCCACTGTGCTACCAGCCAGGGCTATATTTTATTTTTAAATATATTTTACTGATTATGCTATTACAGTCATCTTAACTTTTTCCTTTGACCCCCTCTACCCAGTACCCCAGTTCCCCCCATCCCCACCCCAGTAATAACCCCTTGGTTCATGTCTGTGGGTTGTGCATATAAGTTCTTTGGCTACTCCATTTCCTATACTGTTCTCGACATCACCCTATTTCGAACCTAACAATTTGTGCTTCTTAATCCCTATACCTTTTCCTCCATTCTCCCCCTTCTCCCTCACAACTGATAACCCTCCAAATGATCTCCACATTTCTATTCTGTTCCTATTCTGCTTCTTTGCTTAGTTACTTGGATTCAATTATTGATACTTGTAAATTCATTGCCATTCTAGCATTCACTGTTTTGATCTGCTATTCCTTATATAATTCCCTTTAGCATTACATATAATAAGGGCTTGGCAATGATGAAATCCTTTAGCTTTACCTAATCTGGCAAGCACTTTATCTGCCCTTCCATTCTAAATTACAGCTTTGCTGGATAGAAGTAATCTAGGTTGCAAGCCTTTGCTTTCCAGCACTTTGAATACTTCTTGTCAGTCCCATGTAGCCTACAAAGTTTCTGTTGAGAAATCAGCTGACATTTATGCGAACTCTTTTGAAGAACTCTCTGCTTTTGTCTTGCTGCTTTTTAAGATTTTCTCTTTATCTTTAACCTTTGGCGTTTTAATTATGTTGTGTGCTGATGTGGTCCTTTTTGGGTCTATCTTGTTTGGAACTTTCTGTGCTTCTTGCTGGACTTGTATGTCCATTTCCTTCACAAAATTGAGTTTTCTTTATTTTTTCAAGTAATTTTTCAATTTCTTGCATTTCCTCTTCTCTTTCTGGCACCCCCACAACTCAGACATTGATACGTTTAGAGACGTCTCAGATGCTCCTTAGCCTATCCTCATTCCTGGAACAGTTTTCATTAAGCTTAAATGATAAAGCACCCCCAAGTTTCCTGATAACTGTATACTGTATTTGAAAACTTATTGTAAAGGACACACTTTTTCAAACTGGTCTTCCGCTCACACCTACATACTTTTACTATTATACTTCATCAAGAGGAAAAAATATATACTGAGTTCCTGAAGGACCCAAAATTAGCTCATCTACATCAACATACTTGAGATCTCAACAGTCCTCAATGCCTTTACCTATACATTAAGAAGGAAATAGAATGTAGTCCTACCGTTGTACAGGAAGATAACAAACTTTCCAAAATAGCTCTTTGAGTTTTCCCAAAGAAAAGAAAAAGTGCATCTTATCACATATTCAAAAGGTGTGATACAGATGAAATAATTTACTTAATAACAGCTTAGAGCAATTGAAAATTTTGCAATAATCATCTATACTAGGGACCAGCAAACTTTTATTCGAAGGGTCAGAAAGTAAATAAATAGTTTAGGTTTTACAGCCCTTGTGGTTTCTTGTCATAATTATGTAACTACTCAACTCTGCAGTTTTAGCACAAAAGCAGCCATATACAACAAATAAATGAGTACACTGTGTTCTAATAATACTACAGAATACAAATGGAGGTTTGGATTTGGCCTGTGGACTACAGTTTGCAACCCCTGATTTATACTATCTTGAGTCCATTTCCTCATGCAAATTTTTAAAAATTATAGAATGAGACAACTAGAGAAGAAACATTATTTTCTTTATTTTTCAGCTAACCTCAAAACTTTTAATGAAATGAGATTTTCAAAAATCCTATAGGTTTAGGTATATTAAACCTATAAAGTTTTTTGAAGAGCACTTATCTTTTAGGATCCACACTAAAATATTTACAACGTTTACAGATGAAATACACATCTGCTTCATCGCTCTTCTCTGACTAGAACAGAGAATGAAATGGACTCTCTGGGCTCTTTTACGATCATTTGTACAGACATGACCTCAGGAAAGGCTTCCCATTTCTGACTGGAAAATTACTTTAGCAAGAAAGAAAAGGTTTTACAAATGTCAACAGGTACAGTAGTTCATTATTAGTTTGTCAGCTCCCCTTCTTTAAGCTCTGTTAGTTTTGTGTTTCATCTGTTTGCACAGATATGGAGATGTGATTCGGGGTCTTGGAGAAAAGCAGCCTGAGGGACAGGGATGGAATAAAGGGGGATGGGGTGCCTTTATTAAGGGAAAAAAATGTTTATCTGCTTCCATATAATTCAGTGGAAGAGTGAGGGTAAGGGGTACAGATAAGACAAAACTGGCTATGAAAAAGAATTGAACTGGGGTATTGGGTACACAGGATGTATTATATTATTCTCTCTACTTCTATAAATGTGTAAAATTTCCAATAATAATAAAATTTCTGATAATTACAAATCACTTTATAAACAAGCTGGCAAATGATGATGAATCACAAATTCAAGTACATTCACAAAAATTAACTGTTTTCTCTATTCTTTAAATCAGGCTTTCTCGGCTGCAGCACTCACAGCATTTCAGACTATATAATGCTTTATTTGTGGGAGCTGTCCTGTGCCCTGCAGGATGTTTAGTGACATCCTTACTTTCCACCCATTAGATTCCAGAAGTACTCCTCCAACCCCCACAATGAGTTGTGACAATCAAAAATGTCTCCAACTGAAAACCACTGTTTTTAAACAAATTATATTGCTGTTTATAATAGACAATGTTACTCCTTATATTCTAGAAAAATGAGACTGATGAATTTTTGTTGTAGTCTTAGGAGATAAATCATGTTTATATTTTAACCTATTTTTTAAATGTAGCTTTTTTTTTTTTTTTTTTTTTTTTTACCAATTGGGAAGTTATATTATTAATTATATAATTATTATATATGTTATAAATATACACAATATATATAATTAAACTTGATATGTAAATATCCCTTTTTCATTTAATTTCTACCAGTTACATCTGCCTACAATGGTTTTTAAAAACAGAAAATGTACGGAATGGAAACCCAAATGAGAAGCTATGGTATCTCCTTGTTCTAGTAATAGGCATAGTTTTAAAGCTGAAAGATAAATTATTTACAAACACCTGGCCTATTGAACCTTACTCCAACTCCAACATCACCCTGTTTATAGTATTAACTAACCATTTGTTTTGTAATTGAGTTTAATTAAGGCAAAAAAGAATCTAACTTTTGAAAAACAGTGCCAACTGTGTTCCCACCCTAACAGCTACAGCACCCCTATTCTGAACAGCCAGCCTCTCAGGTGAACAAGAAATCTTTAGAATCATAAATTTATGGATAACTTCTATGTTTCCAGGTTTAATATTTAAATTCTGAATTAGAAAGCACACTTTTCCAAAACTAGGCAAAAAGAAATCTGTTTTACCAGCCTCTTCCCTTATTAGTTATAATCAGAAAGGCTTTGCTATTTTAGTAGTTATTGCTATTGTATTTTCTAAACTCATTAAATTAAAAATACAAATATTCCACAGGTCAAACTAATTCATTAAAAAAATTAAGTAACTACCTGTCGTTCACAAAATGCTAAATTTAAATCAAGTTTTTCTTGTATTAGCAAAAACCTTGTAATACATACTGGGTTCCTAAATTCACAACTATTAATGATGTAACTTAAAAATTACTACTGTAAAAATAAAATCAGGGGGCAGGGGGAAGGGGGAGGAAGAGGCAAAGAAGGGGAGCAGTTTAGTCAAGAACCTAGTATGGAAGAACCATGGACATGAACAACAAGTGGGATTGACTTTGGCGGGGAGTGGGAGGGAGAGGAAGGGGACAGAGGGGAGTAAAAAGAGGATGGATGTAATACAACAACAATAAAATTAGATTAAAAAAAAATTTTTAAATAAACTGAAATAAAATTATATTATCTCATTCACAAAGACATCACAGTAATAACACTATCATACAGTTTATAGACATCTAATGGGCTGATTTAAAATTTAAACTTCCTAGGCCAAAGAAAATTATAGCATCACACGTAACTTATTTATACCCACATTACCAATGGCTATTTCATAGCTGTTCAGCAACTTGAAATACATAAAATTTGAGAAAAAAGCAAAAATAATGTAAGGCTTCTCTTTTTAAATGTGTACCTTTAAACATTTTTAACTAATAAAAACAGAATGGTACACTAATTTAGCCCTCAGAAATTTAATCCTTATTAAGATTTGGAATTTCATTTGGACAAAATCCCAACATTCTGCCTAGTGTAACTTTGATAGAATTTGACCTATTCCTAAACAACACTGCACTAGATTGAATAAAATAGAATTCTAATATCCTTTTTAGGAATGAGGTTACAGTTAATTACAACAAAGGAAATAATCCTTCACATGACCCATACAGATTCTTAACTGAAATTCCAATGATAGTAAAACGTTTTTATTTTCCTTTAACAAGAATATACTCTAAATTAAGCATAAATAAATATACAGTGATAAATATGCACTGCAAAACTCTTCAAGGACACACATTAAAGTCAAGAAACAATAAAGACTAAACAAATTCTAATATATTGATTCACTTATGAGGAAAAAAACTGTGATAAAAGCCTCTCTGAGTGTCAGTTAGGAAAAATCTTGACCCACATGATTTATATTCTCGTTCTCTCAACTTCCCAGTATAATTCTTGGGTGAACATAATTGGGTTCCCAACAGTAGTTAGGACTATCGCCAAGAATACTGAAGGGTTGTATAAAAACAAGAAATGCTTCAAGTTGTTTTTTGTCAAATTTTTCTTTATAATCAGAAGAGCCTTAGGTCAAAATTAAATTTTAAGAATGAAAACAATCCATGTTATGGTATAGAAATACCATTTCTAGGACATTTTTATTTAAATATTTTTCAAGCTTAGTTTAATTACCTCTGCTTCTACATCCACATTTTGCTTCAAAAGTAACTTCAAAATGTCAACATGTCCATTTTGACTAGCAGCCTGCATAGCTGTGTGACCAGCACATTGTCCATTTACCTAAATTAAAAAAAAAACAGAAAAAAATATCATAAATCAGAAATATACATATATAAGTACATATAATGATTCTATGAAAATTATTTAAATTGGTGTTCCTTACATCCTAGAACTGATCACCAGACACTGTTTTCTCTAATTATGAGAAGGAATTGCAGATATTTTTTTTTTTAAGATTTTATTTATTATTTCTAGAAAAGAGGGGAAGGGAAAGAGGCAGAGAGGGAGGGAAACATCAATGTATGGTTGCCTTTCACCTGCCTCCAGCTATAGACCTGGCTGGAGACCTGGCTTGCAACCTGGTTATGTTCCTGGCTGGGGAATCGATCCAGCAACCTTTGGGTTCTCGCAGGCCAGCACATTATCCACTGTGCCACCAGAGTTTTTTTTTTTTTTTTTTTTTTAATGAAACTGCCATTGTTCAAAGAACTATAAGAGAAGCAATTCACAAAGTTCAAAAAGAAAACAGGAGATGAAGAGAAGTTAGTTACATTTCTTTTGTGTATTTACTTCTATTTGAATTAATAAATCTCAGAGCCTATTTCAATGAAAAAAAGCAATGAGGTGAATGGAAAATTTTTAGAAAAAATAGTCTACAATTGTGTATAACTTGGGAGTCCCGAAAACTATTTGACTAGGAGCCTTACTGATAACATGAACAGTCGATTAACACATTTTGTATGTTATATATATTAAATACTGTATTCTTATAATAAACTAAGCTAGAGAAAAGAAAATGTTATTCAAAACTCATAAGGAAGAGAACATCCATTTACAGCACTATATGTATTTATTGAAAAAAATGTACATCTACTTGAACCCATGCAGTTCAAACCCATGTTGGTCAAAGATCAACTGTATGCTAACAAGTATGCTAAACATAAACTGGATTAAACATTGTAATTAAAAGGCAGAAATTGTTAAGATGCATTTAAAAAGTAAGGTCCAACTAACTATATGCTGCCTACAAAAAAAATCTGCTTAAAATACAAAGACAAGTTTAAAAATAAAGGAATAGAAAAGATACAAAAAAAAAAAGAAAAAATAGTCTACTATTTTCATAAATACAGTGTAAATATTTTCAATTCAACAACTAAACACCAACTGTAAGCAAACTACCATGAGGATATATGTACATAAATGAATTACCAAGATAGCTCACATACAACTATTCTACTATAAGCAGTAATTTCCAACCTTGTCTATACTTCAGATGTTGTGTAAATGCAGAACTCCCCCATGAACGTACCTAAAACTAAGTGCAATACCTTAATTCCACCTCATGTATTCCCATCTATAAAACCATAAAGAACAGTTAAAGATGGTATCCTATCCTTCGTAAGACTACACTAAAGACAGTAAAATAATTTAAAATGTAAAAAGCCATAAAGACAGGGAGAATAGGAGAACTAACATCAAAAAAATTGAGAAAAAGCAACATATTTTTGAAAAAGAGAAACTAGATGGAGAAGTTTTAATTTATAGAGAAGAGGAAAGCAAAGCTTGGGAGCCCCAGACAAACTCAAAGCCTGCACACTGGAGGGCTAACTATAGTAACGCCAAGTAAACATCTGATGTGCAATGGCCACCCTCTAGGCCCACTCCTCAGACCCAAGGACAGAACAGCAACAGGCATGCACCTAGGCCAGAGACAGGAAAAAGGAAGTTTTTCTTCTTAAATAACTTAACACAATCACCATAATGCAAAGTTAGTCACCAAGTCCTCTACAGGTAAAGAGAGCTACCAATCAGCTCTCCAATGTCAGATATAAATGGAAACCAAGGATCAGAGATTTGAGAAAGACCTCAACTACAAAAAAATAAAAGAGCCCTGGTTGGTGGCACAGTTTGCCATCCTGAAACCTTTGGGTCATTGGTTGGATTCCCAGGCAGAGCCTATAACCAGGTTGCAAGCCAGGTCTCCAGCCAGATCAGTAGCTGGAGGCAGGTGAAAGGCAACCATACACTGATGCTTCTCTCCCTTTCTTCCTTTCTCCCTGCCCTTCTCTCTGAAAAATAATGAATAAAAATCTTTAAAAAAAGAAGAAAGCACCAAACAGAGATGAACTGTCTAGATAAAGTTAAAATAGTCAAAAAGATGCTTAAAAAACTCTGCAGACAAGAAGATAAACTCAGTAAGAATTTCAACAGATAAAAATTGTAAAAAAAGAACCTATCAGAACTAAGAATATAACCATTGAAATAAAAAATAAATACACTAAAGGGAAACAAAATCAAATCAGGTGATACAGAAGAATAGATCCGCAATCAGAAAGATAGTGGAAATCACTCAAATGAAAGATCAAAAAGAAAAAAGAATTAAAATAAAATGAGTACAGCATAAGGAACTTCTGGGACAACATCAAGAGTATATTCGAATTATAAGGGTTCCAGAAAGAAAGGAGAGGGGAGGATTAAAAAAAACAAAAAAAACAAAACTATTTGAAGAAATAAAGGCCAAAAACTTCTCTAACCTGACAAAAAAAAAAACAAAATAAAAAACAAAAAACAAAAAAACAGACATCAAAGTCCAAGAAGGAAAGAGGCCCACATTAAGACACATAATTAAATTGTTAAAAGTTAAATCTTAAAAGCAACAACGGAAAAACAACTAGCTACAAACATAAAAGAATAGAATAACTGAAATGAATACATTTTAGGGAATCAACAGTAGGGCAGATGGAGCAAGGATCAAATCAAAGATTTCGAAGATAAAAAGCAGAAAATGCCCATCAACACAGGAAAAAAAAAATGAAAATGACAATAGTTTAAGAAGCCTCTGGGACAATTTCAGGCACACCAACATTCACATCAGGAAGGTGCCAGAAGAAAAGAGCGAGCAAGAAATTGAAAACTTATTTTAAAAAAATAATGATCAAAGACTTTCCTAACCTGGTAAAGGGAATAGACGTACAAGTCCAGGAAGCATAAACAGTCCTAAACAAGATAAACCCAAAGAGACCCACAACAAGGCACATCACAATTAAAATGCCAAAGGTTCAAGAGAAAGAGAGAATCTTAAAAGCAGCAAGGGAAAAGCACTTAGTTAGCTACAAAGGAGCTCCGATAAGATGGATGGTCAGATGATTTCTCGACAGAAACTTTGCAGGCCAGAAGGGACTGGCAAGAGACATTCAAAGTGATGAAAATCAAGACCTACAACCAAGATAACTCTACCCCAACAATTTACTATTCAGAATCAAAGGACAGAAAAATATCTTCCCAGACAAGAAAATGCTAAAGAAGTTCATGACCATTAAACTAGTATTACAAGAATTGTTCTAATGTCTTAAGAAAAAGAGAAAAAAAGATTTAAAAAAAGAATAAAATGGCAATTAATACTATCTATCACCAAAAACTTTAAATGCAAATGGATTAAATGCTCCAATCAAAAGACATACAGTAAGGCCCTGGCTGTTGGCTCGGTGGGTCAGCGCCAGCCTGGGAACCCAAAGGTGGATGGTTTAATTCCCCAGCCAGGGCACATAACCAGGTAGCTAGCCAGGTCTCCAGCCAGATCTGTAGCTAGAGGCAGGTGAAAGGCAACCATACATGGACGTTTCTCTCCCTTTCTTCCTCCCTCCCTGCCCTTCTCTCTAAAAGATAATAAATTAAAAAAATTTTTAAAAGACATACAGTAGCTGACTAGATAACCAAACAAGATCCTTACATATGCTGTCTATAAGAGACTCACTTCAAATCAAAAGGCACAAACTGAAAATAAAGGAATGAAAAAAGACAGTTCATGAAAATGAAATCAAACAAATAAAAAAAATCTAGGGTAGCAATCCTACACCAGACAAAATGGACTCTGAAAGCAACCTAAGTGTCCGTCAATAAATGAATGGATAAGGAAGTGGTGCGTATATACAATAAAATTATGACTCAGCAATAAAAAAATGAAATCTTGCCATCTGCAATAATATGAATGTCTAAAGGGTATTGTGCTGATTGAAATAAGTCAGAGAGAGAAAGACAAATGCCATATGATTTCACTTATATGTGGAATCTAAAAAAGCAAAAGAAACAAATAAGCAGACCAGAGACAGACTCATAGACATAGAGAACATTTCAGTGGTTGCCAGATGGGAAAGGAGGTTGGAGAAATGGGCGGAAAAGGTAAAGGGATTAAGAAGTACAAATTGGTAATTACAGAATAGTCACAAGGATGTAAAAAGTATAGCATAGGGAATATAGTCAATGATATTATAGTAACTATGTATGGTATCGATGGGTATAAGATTTATTGGGGTGATCATTTCATAAGTTATATAAAATGTCTAATCACTGGGTTGTATACCTAAAACAAATATTAAATGTCAACCATAATTGAAAAATAAAAAGAATTTTAAAAAATACTTTTAAGAACAATAAAACTGAGCAAAAGGCAGAGATTTCACATATACCTACTGTCCTCTCCCATTTTAAGAAAAATAGAAGGCTGTAACAAGAGACAAGAAAGGACGCAGTAATTCCATTTCTGGGTGCATATATGAAGTAATGAAACACTTATGTATGGTGCCAAGTGGGTACAGGAAATATCAGAGGAACACTTTATAAAGTCTGTGACTGCCTACCAATATGCTATAAACTGGAAACTAATACAAAATAATATTAAATGTAAACTGTAACTTAAAATAAAATTTTAATGTAAAAAAAATTAAAAATATAAATTTTTTTAAAAGATACATGCACCCCTACGTTCCCTGCAGCATTATTTGCAAAGGCCATGATATGGAAGCAACCTAGATGCCCATCGATAAATGCTTAAAGACGTGATACACACACACACACACACACACACACGCACCTGCACGCATGCACACATACACACAGGAATATTACTCAGCCATAAAAAAATAAAATCCTACCATTTGTGACAACGTAGATGGACCTAGAAGACATTATGCTAAGTGAAATAAGTCAGAGAAAGACAAATACTGTGTATTATTTCACTTATATGTGGAATCTAAAAAAATACACAAATGAACAAACAAAACAAAAAGACTCATAGATGCAGAGAATAATAATCTGGTTTGTATGGAAACAGATGGTTACTAGACTTCTCATACTGATCTCTTCATAAGGTATATAAATGTCATATCACCATGTCGTACACCTGGAACTAACACAATGTTGTATGTTAGCTATACTTTAATTAAAAAGAACTTTACAGCCCAGAATAGTAAGAAAGAAAGAAAACTTTGGGGATAAAAATCTTGAATTAGAGATGTTCAACAATTTTTGACATCTGAAAATCAAGAAGATACTATGAAAACTAAGAAAAGTAAAGGGGGAAAAGAATCCCATTAGAAGAGCTGGAATTTTTTTCCCTATAATGAGACTTTAAAAGTATATCATACCCTGGCTGGTAGCACAGTGGATAAGGTGCCGGCCTGCAAACCCAAAGGTCGCAGGTTCGGTTCTCCAACCAGGGCACATAACCAGGTTGCAAACCAGGTCTCCAGTCAGGCCTGTGGCTGGCGGCAGGTGAAACGCAACCATACACTGATGTCTCTCTCCCTCTCTGCCTCTTTCCCTTCCCCTCTTTCTAAAAATAATGAAATAAAATTAAAAAAAAAAAAAAAAAGTATATCATATTAAAAAAAAAAAAAGTATATCATATTTTTATTCATAGTACAAAACAACTGCACGTCAACAAACCTTTAAAAAAGAAAGTATATCCCTGTAAGAGTGTTTTTTCAATTAAAGGATGGGCTGTATTTATTTCCATTTTTTATGGCATTATACAAAAAGAGTAAAGTTTCATTTTCTCTTGAGCTTCAATCCACAAAGAACTAGCAAAACAGAAACCACACACAGAGACAGGCTCACATATATATATAGGAAGCTGGAGAGCAGACCTGAAACTGTTGTGAGAAACACCTAGAAAGCAATGCTTTTGTCAAAACCCAAAAGCCTAGAATTAATGATCTCTGAATTTAGGCATAATGTGGTGATGGGTGCTAAACACAAAAGCACTGGTTGACAGTCTGTTTAAAACACATTTAGATCCCTGGATTCCCCCCTCTGCACAGCTAAGCTACTGCTCCTCTCTCACCCTAACAGAAACCGATGAGTTTCTTCTCCAAAAACACTAGAATCACTAGCCACTGATAACGGTGGAGCAAAGTACTGTAAACAGAATTCCTGTAAATATTTACATGCCAAATGCTGAAAACCCAGGCCCTCTTGCCTTAATCAACATTCATAAGGTTGGCAGCCAGATTTATATATCCAACAGGAGAATCGAGAGGTTTTTCTAGGTAGACCAGCTCAAGAGAAAAGACCTAATGATCAACAGCCAAGAATAACCCAAGGAAACATCCAACCAGATCACCCTATAATCAAGTCTAGAGTTGACAAAGCCAAACACCAAAAAACCTTCCAACCAAGTCTTCACTAACCATTATTATAGATAAATGGACAACCAAGGATCATCAGACATATGAAGAATGGCTTCTGACATGAAAAGCTTATTTAGAAGAGGTTATAGAGGTGAAAATAGTTGCTTCTGAAAAATGGAGCAAGGTTGAGAAGTAGATATCATTTTTCCTAACACATTTTGTAGAACTACTTGGTTTCTTTTTAATTTTAGAATGTATGGCATTGTTAAAAAATAACTAAGATAGATCCTTTTGTAGTTCATAAGAGTGGTGACTGGTGTTCACACTTTTGTGTGATACGTGCCTCCCTCCAACCTTGTTACACCTTTGGAACATTACCTGTCTGACGGGAGGAAAAAAAACAACTAAGATTAATTAAAAATTTTAAAAATTAAGTATACCCTGGCTGGTAGCACAGTGAACAAGGCGCCAGCCTGTGAACCCAAAGGTCACTGGTTCAATTCCCCAGCCTGGGCACATAACCAGGTTGCAAGCCAGGTCTCCAGCCAAGTCTGTGGCTGGAGGCAGGTGAAAGGCAACCATACATTGATGTTTCTTCCCCTTTCTCTCTGGAAATAATAAGTAAAATCTTAAAAAATTAAGTATAGCCTTGGCTGGTGGCTCAGTGGATTACTGCTGTCCTGAGAACCCAAAGGTCGCTGATTCAATTCCCAGTCAGGGCACATAACCAGGTTATAAGCCAGGTCTCCAGCCAGGGCCTTAGCTGGAGGCAAGTGAAAAGGCAACCATACATTGATGTTTCTCTCCCTTTCTTCCTCCCCCATGCTCTTTTCTCTAAAAACAGTGGGGGAAAAAAGTTAAAAAATAATTAAGTATAATAAAATGTAAATCTGCCTGAGTGAATATAAGAGAAGTCTGACTCTATTTCAAACATAAAAGCACTGGTACTTTAATATCGGAAACAATTTATGATATTTCAGACACCACTTTGTTATACTACTACAATTAATATCTCTCAAATAAACTAAAATGCTACATGAGGTCACAGGAGTAAGATATTTATACCTTGCAATTAAGAGATCTGATCTTCTCCAAATTGTCTAGCATATTTACACACAAAGATGTAGCAACAAAAGCCCTCATAGCACAGTGACTGCCACTCCACTTAAAACCTGGCAGGTACTGAACATGTATTGGTTCCAGCATGGCAGCAATCGCAAAGCCAATGGATGACTAAGTGAGAACCAAAATGACCCATTTAAAATATGGCTTTTGTAACAGTAAGATTACAACATAAATTATTAAGATTTACAAAGTACATAACCTCTAAGTCATCTGCCTTACAACTATGAAATAGTCAACTTTCACAGGGAGGGGAGGGTAAAAAGTCTGGATTAAATGTTAAAAGGATAGAAAATTACATACGATGTTTACTAAAATCTATTTAAAACACATAGAAACATTTACATGAAAAAATGAACTGAATTTCCCAGAAGGATACTAACCATTTAAAAACCTAAATGTAAATTCTGTCAGTCATAAAAATGAAAAAGGTCACAGCATTAATATAAGGAAATTATAATATTTTTTCTGAAATGCACTGAAAAATGATGACTGCTGTCTTTTTTATAACATCTTAGAAAAACAAGAAAGAATTAAAGTGTATGTGGTATAGTCTTAATAATTATTTAAGTAACGTGGCAAAATCTAAATAGTTGCTTAAGTATAAGGTTCATTATGCTATTCTATTTTAGTGTATGCTTCAAAATAATTTTTAAAATGCTCACATCCACATCTGGTCTTTTTAGCAAATCTTCCACTTTAGCAACATCTCCATTGGCAGCAGCCTTAACTAATTCTTCATTGAGGTCACCAGATTCTTGGGTTTCAAATAATTTCTTCAAGAGCTGGGAGAGTCTTTCTGTAAAGCATCAAATAAAGCTGTTATATAGAAGGATCTCAAACTTTACTAATAAATAAGCATTAACCATATGCCTCTAACATATACTCTTCCTTTTTCATTATATCATTAATGTTATGTTTCTACTATGGAAGTTATAATTACCACTATATATACGTATATGAAGCTGTATTAAATCTGAGCCCATAAGTACTCCCAGTTTTCCCCAATTCATGTAGTTCAAGTTAAAATTTCAGAAAATACAGTTATAATAATAATTCAAGAGGTGGAAGTCATACCAAAGATATTAGAAATGAACATATCACAATAGGACTACTCTAATGATACAAACTTCCTTTCAGGTTTTAAGCATACCATTATATTGACTCTGAGCTCAATGCTACAGACCTTAGAATAAATCAACTGATCAATGATTATGATTCAAAGGAAATATAATCTCTATAATACCAGGGAAAATATCTTAGGGACAAACCAATTTTCAGTTGAAAATGGACATCTAAGTGTTAACAACATTACTTCAATGGTGCCAGTTGATTAGTTTAGACAAAAACCAGAAAGAACTAGGGATTTACAGACCCTTTCTAAAGACTTTTTTTTCCTAAATAGCATTAATCAGTAGAGAACCTGCCCAGTTCTACTACTTAATTATTGGATCTTTTTAATGAAAAGTAAAGAAACTACAAAGTGAGGCAGAGGAATAGCACTAGGGCCATATTTCTTGAAAGAAGGTTAGTAACCATCCTCCATTGTTTTAATCTGTAGGTAGTCAGTCTTCTGTGATGCTATCTATCATCAAGGTAAAAATAAACACCGTCTGATTTAAAAGTTAAGCACATCAGCAATTACAGCAGGAAAGAGGACAGAGAAGCAGAGGAAGTAGAATGAAGGGCAAAAAATAATTGGAGGTCACTGTATGTTTTCCTTTACTTTCTTATCATGTAGTGTTATGGTTCTATCTTCCTTTCTGGTTAACAATAATATACATCTGTAACTTATAATTTGTTGTACAATGAACATGAAGCTGGTGCATAGGATGGAAAGACTGGACTTGAGTCTATTCACTATACAGCAATAATCATATCTCAACATGATTTTCTACTCATTATGGCATGCGTAGTAACTCTCATTGAATAATAAGAGAAAAAAAAACATGGTTGAGATGTAGAAATATCCAGAAAGCCATCTGGATAATGTTCAAAGTGTTGAATATGAAAAGTCTAAGGAAGTGATGGTTCTTTGGCAGAAAACAAAAGTTCTGACTAAAGAGAATGCTGAATTTTAGGTATCTTAAATTTGAGGTGGAGAAACACTCAATATATCCAAGAAAAAACACCTATTTATGGAACATTTCCAGTGCATACCTCAGCCAGAACAAAGGCTGTTCATTGTATGAAGAAAGAAAAATATTTCTAAGAAAGTTTAAAAGATAGTTAACATTCAAGCAGTTATGTGACCTGAGAGAAAACAAACAACATTAGCAATATATGACAACTGGGGAATTAGCAAAGGTTCTAATGTAAATCATATTACTTTTATTAAACAAACATGAAACAAAACATACCACCAGATGCATTGCTAATGGCTGATCCTGCAGATGCCACTTTGGAAACTGCTGCTGGATTATATGTCCAAGATGTGCCACAAACTTCCACCTTTAAATCGCTGTCTGAATAAATCTGTTGTACTCGGCCAACTTTACCTAAAGTCTTTTTTAAAAATTAGATTAATGTTTCAAAGTCCAAAGTATACACCATAAAAATCAATCAACAGTTCTTACATTTAAAAGAATTCATTTCTTTGGTTCCTAAATAAAAACTTTTAAAGGATAATCATATTTCAAATGGGTTCATTAGTTACAAACTTTAGGGATTATATTTCAAAAATATTTTACTAAAACTATTATACTTCCACAGAAGTATAAGAAAATGAATCATGAATCTTTCTTATTTGTAAAAGTTTATAAACCTCTTTAAAGATTTTATTTATTTAAGAGAGCTGGGAAGATAGGGAGAAACAGGAGAGAAACATCAATGTGTGGTTGCTTCCCCAGTATTAACTGGGGACCTGGCTCGCAACCCAGGCATGTGCCCAGACAAGGAATCGAAGAGGCAACCCCTGGATTCACAGATGGATGCTCAATCTACTGAGCCACTCCAGCCAGGCCTCAACCCTTTTTTTAACCCAAAAGATACATCTTGAGAACTTACAGCTCAAGTAGTACAAAATCCATTATCAATCTAGCCTACAAAGTCTGATTTCTTAAAAAAAAAAAATTATATCATAAAGGGCTCAAAGTTTACATCTATGTTTAAACCCTTTTCAGAATCATGTCAGATTCAAAAACTAAAGTGTATAGAAATAATATGCCTATTAAATATAGTATAAAAAAGGCAATTAGGTACAGAACACAATCAGCAACAACAGTTCTTACCATGCGGCAAATGCTGTTCTAATGTCTTTAAAAAAAAAAAAAGGATTTCGTTTTTTACTCACCCGAGGACATGCTTATTGATTTTAGAGAGAGGCAGAGGAAGGGAGAAAGAGAGGGAGAAAAACATTAATGTGAGAGAAAAACATCGATTGGTTGCCTTTCATACCGACCTCACCCAACCAGGGACTGAACCTGCAACTAAAGCACGCACTGTGACCAGGAATCAAACCCACAACCTTTCAGTTTATGGGACAACATCCAACAGACTGAGTCACACCAGGCAGGGCTGCTCTAAAGTTCTAAAACAGTGATTTTCAACCTTTTTTATTTCATGGCACATATTATTTAATAATTAAAATTCTGTGGCACACTAAAAAGTATTATGTTTCTCACTGATCTGACAAAAAATAGGTATAATTTTTATTGATTTAGAAAATATAATACCTACCCTCTTTGTTCCAAAATGATATTTTGAAAAATCAGGCACTGATTCATATGTATAAGAATGTCTGGTACCAAGAATTAATCAATCAGATGTAGCCTTATTATGCAACATGACCAATAAGATCCAACTCTATTATATGATCTATATATTTATGATTCAAGATAAGGCATTCCCACTGGACAGTTACTGTTATGCTGACACTTGTCATATTTTTTTTAATTTGACAATCTAAGGGGGAAAAAGGTCAGTGCCCCTGACTAAATAGGAATTGTGTGTTTTAAAAATTCTCCTGGCACACTGGTTGAAAATCACTGTTCCAAAAGCTTTGTATTGACCCACCTAATGCCATAATCCTGAAAGTTAAATGCTGGTATTTGCACTATTTCAAACTCAGTTTCAAAACTCATTCTCTTAAACACAACAGAACAGCAAATAACAATACTAGAAAATTGAAGAAGAGTAATATTATCTGACTACTTCCTAACACAGAGAAACAATTGCCCTTGACTTGTTTTCTCTTTTGACCTCTCTATAGCATCTGGCCCCAACTTCTTGAAACTATTTCTTTAATTTCTGGATGACAGTCTAATCTTTGTCTGTTTCTCCTCTTTTTCCATTCACTGGCTCCTTTTCTTCCTTCAGATCCTTAAATCTGGTCATTCTCCCCAATTATTTGTTTACCCTTCTTTCTTGAAAATTTAATCCCCACTGACAACTACCACCTTATTTCAAAAGATTAAAACATACTTCTCTAACCATACTTATCCCTTCACCTGCCCACCAAAATACAAACCAATTTTAACTTTTCATTAGACATTTCACTTGAAATTTTACAACATCATCTCCAACTCTTGAGGGTGCATTCTTTATCTTTCCCTCCTCAACTGTTCATTACAGAAAACCTCAAATACACAAAGGAGACAATAATATATTGAATCCTCATGTACCCATCAACCAGATCTAACAATCATCAGCTCATGGCCAAGCTTGTTTTCCCCTACTCATCTACCCCCCTACATTATTTCATTATGTAAATTCCTTTTAAAGGCATAACTACAATACTATTATCAACCCACCCAAAATTATCAATACATAAACTTCCAGTGTCCAAAGTCCCAATTGCCTCATAAATATTTCTTTTTAGTTTGTTTTAATCAAACTCCAAAGAAAATGAATACGTACATTTTTTTCTTTGGAAATTATTTGTTAGGGAAATTGGGTAATTTGCCCAATAGTTTCTTACAACCTGAAATTTTGCTAATTGGTATCTTTTAATATCTTCATCTGTCTCTGGAAGACATCCTTCAAATTGGCTGCTAGATCCTTTTAACATGACCTAGAAATTTTTGATAAGTTCCTTGCTATCTGGTATCAAGATCATCTTATTTATGTCCTACCAAAGAGCTAGAATTAGTCACTTCTCCAAAGATCCCTAGTTCTTTACAGAAGGAAATGCTATTCCAAGACCATAATCTGGGCACTAATGTTGGGTTATTATTATTGGAATAGTCACAGAACTAAGAATGGCAGGTTGGGGGGGTCATTATTTTAAAAGATAAAACAGCCCTGACCAGTGTGGCTCAGTTGGTTACACATCATCCTGCAAAACAAAAGGCCACCAGTTCGATTCCTAATCAGGGCACATGCCTGGGTTGTGGGTTCCGTCCCTGGCCCAGTCACAGCAAAAACAAGAGGCACAGATCAATGTTTCTCTCCCTCTGTCTTCCTTCCTTCCCCTCTCTCTAAAAAATAAAATAAAATCTTTAAAAGATAAGGTAAATGCAAGACTATTGAGTTTTTACATAATCTCTTGTAATATTACATCTGTATCTACTTTTCCAACTCTGATCATTCTGGTTAAGGTAACTGGGGATAAAATAATTAGTATTATCTGAAACTACTCATTTTTTGTCATATTAAACAATCTCAAAATCATATCAACACTATCACAATTAGATTTCTAAAAATTGTTAAATATTTCTTTCTCCATGTAGTTTTATAGGCTATATTTCTCCTATAAGGATATAAAGACAAATTAACATGTTTAAAAAATAATCATTTGGAATTTCCTTCTGTATGGTTATGCCAACAGGAAACACATAAAAAAATGCATTTAGGTTTGTTTCATTTAATTTTAGACTTTTAGGAGTTTCATTTTTTAATTTTATTTCAAAACGGTATAAAAATATGTGCTTTAAAATCAAATCTATAAAACAAGATATATTCGAAGATGTCTCCCTTCTACCTCTGTCCCCATATCATATTTTTATATGCACTTTTTAAAACTATGGTTAATCTATTGTTCTTCTCTTTTAAATATAAAGTTTACAGTAAAGCTTTATATTACATTATAATATACTGTCCTAATAGATACACTAATACCTTTATATAAATACCCATATTCCCTCCTTTAAAAAATATAATTATATTGTCTATTGGTTCCTAGTACAAACAATACTGAAATCTGTCATTCTAGTGTTCTTCCTTTTACCCTCTTTCTTCACTAGTATTTTGATTTTCAACAATAGTATTTAGTCCCAATTAATGCCGTATCTCTCTATGACATACTCCACTAATAGCTCTATCAAAAAAATATTAACTCTAGTCTTTTTTTGGACCTTCCCTGGCTAAGTTAATGAAATTAGAAAATAAAAGGCGTAAGTATGCCAGATTGCCAATGAAGGACACAATGATTATGCTAATTTAGTTTCTAAAATTAAAGTGCTTTTACCCCATAAGGATGGTATAATTCCTAGCCCAAAATTATTTTATATATACTCACTGGGAGCATAGCTTCAGCCCATTCTCCATGTCCTCGTTGCAGAAGTTTAATTCTTTCCAGGTCATAACAAACTTGGACAAGATCACCCACTTGAAATTGTGAGGTGCCTCCTTCTGCACCTTGAGCAGCGTCCCCACTTCGGACAATGTTTGCTTTAGTAAGAACAGCCGGGTTGAAAGTCCACCTAAGATCAGAGCCAAAATCAAAATGGGTAACTTTAATTTTAACATAACATTTTTTATTAAGCCCTGCAGGGAAAAAAAGCCTTATTGCATATTAAAAGAGTAAAGCAATCCTTTTCAATTACATCCTAAATTATCTTTGTATAATTTTAAAATATAAATTTGGAAAAAGAAATCATCATAATCTTTTCATCCTAATATGATAGGATGATAGATTTATTATCTTCTACATGTTAAAAAATTGTTATATCCCTGGCCAGATGGCTCAGTTTGTTGGAGCATCATTCCATACCCCAAAAGATTCCGGGTTTGATCCCATGAGGGCCTGTGCAGGAGACAACCAATTGATGTTTCTCTCTCATATCTATCTGCATGTGTCTCTGTCTCCCTCTCCCCACACATTTCTCTCTCTAAAATCATTAAGTATATCCTCAGGTGAGGATTAAAAAAATTAAAATTAAAAAAAGTAATACAGCCCTGGCTGGTGTGATTCAGTGGATTGGCGCCGGCCTGAGAACCCAAAGGTCGCTGGTTCAATTTCCCCAGTCAGGGCACATAACAAAGGATGCAAGCCAGGTTTCCAGCCAGGTCCTTAGCTGGAGGCAGGTGAAAGGCAACCATACATTGATGTCTCGCTCCCTTTCTTCCTCCCTCCCTGCCCTTCTCTCTGAAAGTAACAAATCAAATCTTAAAAAGAAACCCCCAAAAATGTAACACTTGTTAAAAAAATAAACATTTCAGAAACATGTAAAGTATGTGAACTTTGAGAAGCAATATATCTGCCAAGAAGGGCTCCTCAGGGTTAACTGGACCCAAGTCTAGTAGCCAGCGATTACTGACATCGAGTCCTTTTGCTCACTCTGCATTTGAGCAAAAATCTACAGAATAAGCTACAAGCCTCCCGCACTGTGATCCTGAAATCTGAGTCAATTTTTTTTCTTTTTTAATTTTGTTTATTACATCCATCCCCTTTTTGCTCCCCTTTGTCCCCCTTGAGTCAATTCTTATAAGAGAGATCCTGGCGTCATTTTTTGGCCAATGGACTGAGACCTACTAAATCCAATCAGAAATGTGCAGCTAGATTATTTGCATTTATACTAATCAGGAGCTGCCCCATAATGGCCAATCAGAATGAAGAATTCTAACCAATCAGGACCATGCCATTTGGACCAATCAGAACTGTGCATCTTAGATTCCTCATTTGCATAAAATTTCACAGAAAACAGGGCAGGAACTTTATACAGACAGCACACTCGGTTTCCACCAGAAGCTATGTTTCCTAGGTTTGCAAACTATCCACCTAAATCAAGTTTCTCCTCTTTCTGCATGTCAAACTGGGAATTTTTGTTGACAAATGACAGTTACGAACATACCTGGATCACCATTACCCACCCCACTAGAAACCACTGTTAATAGTCCATTGTGTAACCTTGCAGATCTTCTATCAATATGCTGAGTGGTAGTTACAATGTAGAAAATGTTACTTTCCTTTCCATAAATGTAATCACTATATAACTCTGTGGCTTCTTTTTTTTTGCGAGAATGAATCTTGGAATACTTATCTTCCAATGTCACATATATGTATCTACTTATTTTAGTTTAATGACTATAGAGAACTTTATAGCATGGGTATACACTAATGGACTTAACCATTTTATTGACTATCATTTATAGTATTTCTCAATTTTCGCTATTAAGAATAATACTATAAAGAATATCCCTTTAGGGATGGATGTAATACAACAACAAAAAAATTAAATTAAATTAAAAAAAAAAAAAAAAGGAACATCCCCTTATGTACATCTTGTTGCACATGAGGTCTGTATTTCATTAGAGATTCTTGAAAGAGTTACCTAATCAAAGTATGCTATTTGTTTACAATTCTGATAGAGCCAAAATAATCTACAAAAAGCACACTATTTCACCACATCATTGCCAATCTCAAGCAGGTACTTTACATGATTGTAATCACTGAAGTACAACAAAGTTGGATTCTGATTTACTCTTTTCTATACTGTTACACTTTTTGATGCTGTTACCATTTTTTATCACTACTTAATACATGTCTTCCATCAAATAGTTGTACCACTGGTGTATGTAACTCATATCTCCTAATCCCACATGGCACTCCAAGGAAAACAAATTTTCCCTACTCAAATAAGCTTTTACAACATGGTCATTAGCATAGAAAAGATTCTGAGAGATTACAACATATAAAAACCTATTTACTAAATTCCTATAACCATTAAACTTTTTAAAATAAAACAACCATAAAGAAAAAGAAGTACCTCTGACCAGTTAAGAATAAAAATAAACAAAGTTTTCTTTTTGGCCTGATCAATCCCAGTGCCCTTTACCTCATTCAGTATTACAAAATTTCCTAGATCTATGATAGTACCTGAATACAGCTCTATTTATTCAAGTTTTTCCCTCAGCACACAGTGCTTCTCTGCCTTGGTGAAAACTGAGTCAAGTTCCAAACATTCATAATGTAATTTTCTCATAAGTTTTTCTATGATTTGCCCAGCCAAAATGATCACTCTTAATTTGTACCTTTGGAATACCCCGAACACTCACCTATCATAATTACTTACAACACTTTAATACTTACTTTAGATTTTGTATATCCAAACTAAAAGGCATACCCCTTCAAAGCAGGGGACCATATCTTAATTGTCTTTGTAATCCTATCACTAATCCCAGGGCATAACAGAGTACTCAGTAAAGTCAATACTTAATAAATTTTTGTGGACTAAAGAATTTAAAAAGATATTATTTTCTAAAACTTAAATGCCATCATTAATGTTAACACCACCGCCCAAGAAAGAATTCAAGTAATATTAATTTGTGTTAACCTAACATTTCTAAACAAGAAAATATTTAAAACATTTTAGTACATGCTAATCTGAATTTAAGATTTTTCCTTCCTTTTTTATTAACAGTTTTACTGAGACGTAATTCACATACTGTACTCATTTAAAGTGTATAATTTGGTGATTTTTAGTATATTTACAGAGTTGTACAACCAAGCACCACTACTATCACCACAAAAAGATTATCAGTCACTCCACCTTCACCCCCCTCCCTATCTTCTAACTGCTAGTAATTCTATCTTGACGAATTTGCTTATTCTGGACATCTTAAATACTAGTATGCAACCTTTTGTAACTGGCTTTTTTCACTCAGCATGATGTTTTCAAGATTTATCTATGTTGTAGTATAGTCAGTATTCCAATCCTTTTTATGACCAAATACAATATTCCATTGTATGACTATAGCACATTTTGTTTATTCATCAGCTGATAGACATTTGGGTTATTTTCACATTTAGGCTATTATGACTAATGCTTCTACAAACAATTATGACAGGTTTTAGGAATATAACCAGGAATGGACCAGCTAGATCATATGGTAATTCTATAACATTTTGAGGAACTACCAAACTGCTTTCTACAGCATCTAGACCACTTCATTCGTAGCATCAATATATGATGGTCTGATTCTAATTTCTCTACATTCTCACCAACACTTGTAATTATCTGACCTTTTTATTGTAACCATTCTAGATGTGAAGTGGTTATCTCATTTGTGGTTTTGAATTGCATTTCCCTAATAAAAACGTCTATCATCTTTTTGCAGGTATAGAATATATAGAATGAACTGTCCCTCTAAAATTTGTATGTTGAGCTCTTAACTTTTAATGTGACTCTATTTGGAGACAGGACCATTAAGGAGATAATTAAGGTTAAATGAGGTATGATTTATTATTATTTTTAAAAATACAAGGTTAAATGAGGTCATAAAGGTGGAACTCTAATCAGATAGGAAGAGGAAGAGATAGATACCGGCAGTATGTACCTCTCTCTGAGCCTGCACATAGAAAACACCATGAGAAGAAGACATACTGAGAAGGCAGCTGTCTACAAGCCAAGAAGTGATCTCACCCCAAACATACTGTTGACACCCTGATCTTAGATTTCCAGTCTCCAGAACTATAAAAATATATGTTTCTGTTGTGTAAGCCACTCAAGTCTATGATATTTTATGATGGCAGTCCTAGCAGATAATACAGTGAACTTACTCTGGAAAAATGTCTATTCAAATCCTCTGCCTATTTTTTAACTGGGTTATTTGGTTTTTACTACTCAACTATACGATACAAGTCCCTAATCAGACATATGATTTGAAAATATTTTCTCCCATCCCATACATTGTCTTTTCACTTTCTTAATAGTTTCTCCTCTGAAACACAGAAAGTTTTTAATTTCAATGAAGTACAATTTACTCACTTTTTTTTTTTTTTGGTTATTCCTGCTTTGGGGATCTTATCTAAGAAACAACTGTCTAATCCAATGTCATGAAGATTTATACATATGCTTTGTTCTATTACTAGTTTAGCTCTTACATTTAGATCTGTGATTCATTTCTATATGGTGTGTAGCAGGAGTCTGATTTCATTCTTTTGTATGTCCATACTGGATTGACTCAGCACTGCTTATTCTTTTTTAATTGTAGCTTTATTCTTTTTAATTGACATTATACATTATATCTGTTTCAACCATATAACATAATGACATCATTTATACATACTGTCAGTACCATTTGTTGAATAGACTTTTCTTTCCTCACTGAACTCTGTTGGACCATTATCAAAAACCAACTGACTTGAAATGCAAGGGATAATTTCTGGACTCTCAATTCAAGTCCATCAATCTATATGTCTATTCTTACGTCAGTAATAAAAAACTGTTTGATTACTATAGCTTTGTGGTGAATTTTAGAATCAGAAAGTGTTAGTAGTCCAAACTTTGTTCCTCTTTTTCCAATTGTTTTGGCTATTCTGGAGCCCCTGAATTTCCATATGAATTTTAGGATCAGTCCCAATTTCTGTAAAAAGGACACTAGGATTTTGACAGGGATTGCACTGACTCTACTGATTAGTTTGAGGAATAACTGCCATCTGTTATAGGTTGAATTATGCACCCCCCCCCCAACAAAAGATATGTTAACATCCTAATCCCTAATAGCTCCTGAATGTGACCATATTTAGAAATAGGATTTTACATATATAATCAAGTTAAAATGAGGCCATACTAAATTAGGGTGGTCCCTAAATCCAATGATTACTCTCCTTATAAGAAGGACATGTAAAAACTGATTTTGATTACTTTCTATGTAAAAAATTTTAGAGTTTCTAGGAGTTCAATTAATTTTCCTTCTGTCTTCTCAGGGCTCTTTCATCATGGTTGCTTAAGCTATAAATGTTGGCTTAATGAAAATAAAATACTGGGCTAAAGGATTATTTATGTGTCTCTCAGTCCCAAATGAATACCCTACTTTAAATGTATATGAAAATAAAATTTGCACCCAGGAAACAAAATGTCACGGAAGACACAATAACACATCAACTCACAGGGGAGGCCAGTAAAGACAGAGGCAGAGAAATAAATGATATATCTACAAAACCCAAAGAACACCAGGGGCTGCTAGCAATCATCAGAAAAGTAGGAGAAAGGCTGGGAGGAGATTCTCCCGTGGAGTCCCCTAAAAGAGCCCAATCTTACAAACATCCTGACTTTGGGCTTCTCTTCTCCAGAACTGTGAAAAAATAAGTTTATGTTGTTTTAAGTCACCCAGTTTGTGGAAATTTGTTATGGTAACCCTAGAAAACTAATACACTACCTAAACAATGTTAACCCTTCCAATCTGTAAACATGCAGTATCTTTGCATTTGTTTAGGTCTTCTCTGAGTTCCTTCAACAACGTTTTATAGTTTTCAGTGTATAAGTCTTGTACTTTTGCAAGCTAATTTATTCTTAGGTACTTTATTTTTTGTGAGGCTACTGTAAATGGAACTGTTTTCTTAATTTCATTTTCAGACTCTTCAATGCTACTGTTTAGAAATACGAATGCATTTTCTCTATTAATCTTTTATCTTGCAACTTTGCTGAACTCATTTATTAGTTCCAATAGTTTGTAGATTCCTTAGGTTTTTCTATAAACAAGATCATATCCCTTATAAACAGGGACAGTTTCACTTCCTCCTTTCTCTTCTTATTTTTTTCTTTTTCTTACTAATGGTCCCGGCTGGACTCTCTAAGACAATACTAAGTAGAAGTGGGGAAAACAGACAATCTTGTTTTGTTCCTGATCTCAAGGAAAAAGCATTTAGTCCTTCACCACTGAGTATGATGTTACCTGTGGGGTTTGCACAAATGTCCTTCGTAAGGCTAAAGAAGTTTCCTTCTGTTTCAAGTTATTAGAATTTTTATCATAAAAGGGTGTTATTTTGTCAAATGCCTTTTCTGCACCTCAACATGATCACATGTATAAGATTTGAACACAAAGCTAATTCTATACTTTGCTAAGCAAGTTAATGTTAATTTTTCTTATTCCCTATATGACCCTCTCCCTTAAAGAACTTTAGGATTAGCTGGGTGAAAACAATGAAGGGATTAAGAAATACAGATTGGTAGTTACAGAACAGTCACAAGGATGTAAAGTACAGCATAGGATATAGTCAGTAATATTGTAATAACTATGTATGATGCCGGGTGGGTACTGGAAATATCAGGGGGAACACTTTGGGAAGTATATGACTGTCCAACCTCTATGTTGTATACCTAACACTAATACAAAATAATATTGAATGTAAACTGTAATTGAAAAAATAACTTTTAAAGAAAAAATAAACAGTTTCTTTAGGTACATGCCAGTAATAAAGCTGGACTATTATTAAATTTAACTACTGCTATTTCTTTCAAATACCATGAACTTACAAGTACTTTAGACATATTTTGATCCTTAAGAGCAAATATATCAGACCGAGAACCCTAACCAGTGTTGCTCAATTAGTTGCGCATTGTGCCCAACTAATCAAAAGATCGGCGGTTCAATTCCTGGTCAGGGCAAGTGCCTGGGATGTAGGGTCAGTCCCATTTGGGACTTGTACAAGGGGCAGCCAATCAATGTTTTTCTCTCATATCAATGCTTCTCTCCCTCTCTTTCTCTCCCTTACCCTCTCGCTAAAGAAAATCTAATAAATAAATAAATGGCACAGACCCAGTCTCCAAAAAGTTCACAACCTAGAGACCAAATAAATGAACACTTTAATACATAACAAGAGACCTAACCAGGTGAACAATGTGTGCATACACCAGGAAGGCAGAAAAAGAGAGATGTTCCCAAACTATAGAAACTCATGATCTATGGCATATAGATGAGTTAATCTAGAAAAAAGGGGAAAAGAGGAAAAGGTGTTCTGCATGCAGGGAATGGTATGTACAAAGGAAAAGAAGTGTGGAAATGCATGCAATTCTATGTTGCTGATAAGGATAGCATGTGTGTGTATGTGTCTATGGCAAGGGAGAGTTGTGTTACCTGGAGATATAGACCAGAAGAGTTTTAATTTTACCCTTCTCATTTAAGATAGATTGACACAGTCAATTAATGAACACAGAACATTTTGCTAAACTTGGACTTGATAATGATATGATATATTCTGCTCCCTGGAGGAAAAAAAGTCACAGAACATTGTAACATTAAGAAATTCATATAAATTCACGCACACACTTCATTACATGTGTTCCTCTGCACCTTACTAACACAGCTTGGATTTTTGCCTAGTGAGAGCTACCTTTAAACAGTACTTTGGTTATATCACATAATTTGCTTTCTTTAAGGCTCTTTTCTCTAGTTTTATTTGTGATTACTGAAAATCAAGAAACAATACTAACCGATTGCCACTTGGGTACTGGACTACAATATCATGATCTTCATCAATGCCACAAACAGTTCCAGTTGTAGTTAAAGTCTCAAACATGCCATCAGTCCATCCTCCATGACCATGCTGCAAAGACTGTACAATTTCTAGGTCAAGATCTATATTTACCAGGTCGCCAATCTGCAACCCACCAGGATTCCTGTTGCCATTCTGTTCACCTGCAATTGCAGAGGGAGTTGACAATAGAAAAGGAAAGTCATAGCAAAAACATGCAACTGCATTATTTTTAAACAAGAACAAGCTCTAAATTGTTAGTTTTAATTACCATCTAATCTAAAATGTTTTGAGAATATAACATACCAAATTCTAGAGCTAAAGAGCTTTAAAAAAAGGAAAAACATCAGATTCAAAGACTGAAATAAAGGGAGGATTTACAATAACTAAGCAAGAGTAAAATCTATAAAAGACCATGCAACAATATGTCAGAACACAAAGTTCTGGATGTTGAAAATACTTCACTACCTGGATGTCTTGCTGATGATTATCAATGCATCAGAGCCAGGAAATTAAAATGAGACCTGAAGCTACATTTTTCTCTGAAATGCTTGGTACTATTTTTTACCAATGGTTTTTGTGATTTGAGCTTAAGAGCATTTTGAAAGATTTCAAAGCCCATTCCCTACATAATTTTCAGAGGTAACTATGGGATAAAAGATTCATGATTTTGAAACACTACAATGAAGGATCCAAATGTGTATGTTGATTCTATATTTTTATTGTGAAGGCAAGACACAAAACAAGAAGTTTCTGATAGTAAAAGAAATGAATGCTCCCAGCAAAAAAAAAAAAAGTATTTCTTCTACATTCTCCTTATTTAACAAAATAAGGTACCAGTCCTGGCTGGTATCACAGTGGATAAGGCGCCAGCCTGCGAACCCAAAGGTCGCAGGTTCGATTCCCCATCCAGGGCACATAACCAGGTTGCAAACCAGGTTGCAAGCCAGGTCTCCATCCAGGTCAGTAGCTGGAGGCAGGTGAAACACAACCATACATTGATGTCTCTCCCCCTCTCTGCCTCTCTCCCTTCCCCTCTTTCTAAAAATAATGAAATAAAATCTTATAAAAAAAAACAAAATAAGGTACCATGCAAGCAAAGAACTCTTTTTGACTGCAAAGAGCACTTTTCAGCAAAAAAGCAAATCCAGTAATCTGGAAAGAGGAACACAGAGTTTGCATAAGAAAGAAAAACATTCAGCGACTAAAGACTTAATCAAAAGAATGTGTTAAGTGTTCATAATGGCAACAATACAAAATCTACAAAATAAAGGTAGTTCTGGTTTTCTTGTTCTTCTTTATTGATATGTAAAATTTTGTTCATTATATTACCTAATCTTGGGGCTGTTCTTATATTAGAACATAATTTCACAGAAATTCTAAGGATTTCGTAAATTTTAAATTGTCAGATCCTATTCTCAATAGTGTAAAAGATGTTAACATCTAACACAAAACTTCAATGAGTTTATGATTACCAGACAAAAGTTTCTAATATATTATAACATAAATGGCATGTCAAATCTAAAGCTAAGGACTCCGTATCTACATATTTTAAAAACCAATTATTTAAGAACAAAATTTTAAAAATGTCTCTCTTCAAATAGCTTTAGTGGTAACTCATTTTTTTGAAGTCCCAATTTAAACATTTTCTGATTCCACAAACTCTGACCCAGTATTTAATAATTTTCTCTAGTCTGCTAACTCACCTAGTACAGGGCAGTGATCTCTGTAGAAAGAACCTCCTTTAGCATCCTGGACACACTTCAGATCAGACTAAGAAGGAAAAAAAAAAATCACCCTTAAAAACATCAAGGATAGCTCAATACCTAAAATAGGCAAAAATGTTCATTCAGAATATACCCTCAGCACAAGTCAAGAGTAGGTCTGGGTTAATAGTCACACTTAAAATGGCTTTCAAAAGCATTCCTCAAGAACTATAAGCCTGGTCTTTACATTCTTTTCAGAAACACATGTTAAAAAAAAAAAAGGAACTGTAACAAATACCAAGTATTTAAAAATGAACATATAGCACTTTCCATTTTAAAGATACTTTTACCCAAAGAGCTCAACTCATTTGATCTTTCTAATCAATTTTATGAGATATAGAAACATAATCTTTTAATTCCTTGTCCAGTTAATTTTTCTATTTACAACAACTTTAGTCTGTATTTCACCATGACTTAGTTAACTTGGCTTGTATTAGAAGACAAATTAGTATTTAATCATCTGAATGGGAAGGCAGTAGTCATATCAAGAAAAAGTACAGAAAATGTGAACTCAGAAGAGCAACTTTGGAGGCTGCTGTGAAAATTAAGAAGGAGATTTAATTAAAAGTGCCTAATAGTACCTGATATAAATAGGTAATTAGTATATACTTACTCTATTAAAGAAAAGAGCTCCTTTACATACACAAACACACATGAAAGGGAGAGAACACAACTCTTTTATAGCTCCTTTGTCATTAGAGCATTACATTTCGCTAAACCCTAGCCAAAAACACACAGGGAACAAATTGCTTTAATATGATACTCAAACCCAGCAAATTCACTTCTAAGAATATACCCTAAGGAAATATATGTGTAGACAACATGTACAAAGATAACTGCCAAAAATACTACTTGCAAAAAAAAAAAAAATCCAGATTCCTAGCAACAGAAACCTATATACACTATAAATAATTGCATAACCATGCACAGGAATACTACTCAGCCATCAAAAAAAGAATATGAGTATATATAAAAAATGTATTAATTACCTGAGTACATACAACACATAAAGCTTCATTTGAAGCAAGTTAATTAATAATCAGTCGGAATCCCACAAAAATCCACAATTTAAAAATGGACAGGCATGAAGACAATGAAAAACTGGTAATCAATGCTATACACAATTATAAACACTGGCAAGTAAAAAGTATGTGTTTAGATGCACGTGGCTGGCTTTTATATATAAACTGAATAAAACAAGACAAAGGAACGGTAGAGTATTTTCCCCTCCTAATGAGGGTAGTAAATAAAACTGTTGGGGAAAAAAAAGAAACTTCAAGAATTCTTTGAATGAGGGATATATTTAAGATGGAAAGGATAAAAAAGGCATACGTTGGCATTAATACATTTAATAACACTGTATAAATTAAACAGCTGAGGTCAGTATCTGAACAATGATCTTTGAAGTATAGAAATCTAAGGCACTCCATTGACTATGCCACTGTTATTCTCCTAAGCACTTAATAAGCAATTCAAAGTGTTTCTAGGCCAATCATTTTCAATTATCAACACTACACTTTCCAACTACGGTGAAAAAAAATCTCCTTAAAAATAATTTTAATTGGGAGACTGGGTCAAAAAGGTAAAGGGATTAAGAAGATATTAAAGCCCTGGCTGGTGGCACAGTGGATAAGGGGCTGGCCTGAGAAACCAAAGGTTGCTGGTTTGATTCCCAGCCAGGGCACATGATAACCAGGTTGCAAGCCAGGTCCCCAGCCAGATCCGAAGCTGCAGGCAGGTAAAAGGCAACCATACATTAATGTCTCTCTCCCTCTCTCCCTTTCCCTCTCTCTCTCAAAATAAAATCTTAAATTTAAAAAAAAAAGAAGAAATTAGGCCCTGGCTGGTGCGGCTCAGTGGACTGAGCAATGGCCTGCAAACCCAAGTGTCACAGATTTGATTCCCAGTCAGGGCACATACCCAGGTTTCCAGCCTGGCCCCCAGCTGGAGACAAGTAAAGAGGCAACCATATATTGATATTTCTCTCCCTTTCTTCCTCCCCCGTTCCTCTTTTTCTAAAAATAATGAATAAAATCTTAAAAAAATAAAGAAAGAAAGGAAAATAAAGAAGGGTGAAGGGGCAGTTCTATATTTTAGAAACATGAAACAGGGTGCTTGAATGTATGTATTAACTATACAATTACTGCCTTGACTGATGACACAGTGGATAAGGCACCAGCCTGCGAACCCGAAGGTCGATGGTTCAATTCCCAGTCAGAGCACGTAACCAGGTTGCAAGCCAGGTCCCCAGACAGGTCCATAGCTGGAGACAGGTGAAAGGCAACCATATAATGATGTCTCTCTCCCTCCCTCTCTAAAAAATAATTTTACAATTACCATTATACTTTATTACTAAAATAAGCTTTAGGGTAACCTTTGAAAACAAAAAAATAATTTTAACACCTATTATAATTTATATTTTTTCCAGCCACCAAAGCCTGGAATACAAATATACCATAAAAATCTCAGTATAATACTATTTTCTATGTCCATGCCAAGGAGCAGCCTTACAGATAGATGGTTCTAAATCTCAAGATTCTAAGATTGATTATTAAATAGTTCAAACAAATGTAGCAAAAATATAAAGTTTATTAAATTTTCAACTTATAGATTTCCCCTCCCCTACTGCATTTTCATGATGATTCAGATGGCTGTATTCTGACACAAAGAAAAGAAAACAATAAAAGAATATAATTTGTTCCTCCTCTTTCATTCATTCAGTATTTTCTTTTGTGGTTCTTACTACTTACCATGCCCTCAAAGCCAACTCTGTAAAGGTTCTTAGCACCATTATCCCAGAGAACATAAGCTGCACTATGGGGGCTTGATGCACTCCAGTCTTGGATTTCTGTTACCTAAGAAAATTTTTGGAGAAAACAATTTGTTAAAGGGGGAGGGAAGAGGCTAGTTCGTTAAGTTATATTTAAATCTTAAAAATAATTAATCATTCTGTGTAATAAGAACACTTATTAATCAAATGTATGCCACTTCAATATAATTGAATTATAATTAAAGGTATTTTTCCAGAATGATAAAGTAATTTCTTAGTGCTTACAATAATTTTCAGAAAATACAACTCAATACAAAATTTAAAATCCTTATTTTTAAGGGTTCCTTTTAAGACTATATTTTCTTTTAAACCACTATTTAATACACAATTCAAAATACTTGACCAAATACCCAAGTTCAAGATTACTTTGTTCTCTAGTGAGCTAAAATATGATAAGCCAAGGGTCGATGACAATGTTCAAGAAGACTTTAGTGATTTTGTCTCCCCAGAAGTTCCCTCAGTTGCCCCCCAAAAACAGACCATCTAAGTTAAATCACCATGCCTACCATGAAAAAACTCAGGCACAATTTCTAGGCACCCCCATAGCACCACTGATTCATAAACTTATTTTACAAATTTTTTAAAATTCCTGGGATTACTACTGCGTAAGGGCCAAGAATCACCTACACAAAAATGATACACAATGAGCTCTAAACTTGGGTATTCTCAAGTAAACCAGTCTATAGCTAAGAATGGGAAGTTGCACATGTTCAACTCATTATTTTTCTCCATCTTGACCATTATAATTAGCCATTCCTTCATGGTTACTTGGATTGCCAGGATAATGTTAAATATAATTTTTTAAGGCATGACCTTAAAAACCAACCATTTCAGACTTTCAGCCAAGATGGAGGCATAGGTAGACACACTGCATCTCCCCCTACAACTGAAAAGGAATACAACTACCTCAAAACGGGAGACAGTCAGAAGCTCCAGAAAACTGAACTGCATGGAAATCCAACAAACAAAGATCTAAAGAAATACTCATCCAATCAGGCAGAAGGGGCAGAGCCAGGATGGAGCGGACACAGTGTAGTGGCTGCTGCAGCAACACCAGCAGCTGTGGCTGGCAGGTGGAAAGCTCAGTCACACGTTAAAAAAGCAGGGATACCAGGGAGGGCTCCCAGGACCAGATTGCACAGCTCAAGGTTCCAGTGCCAGGGAACACAAAGCTTCATTGCTTCTGACTGTGAAAACCAGCAGGGGTTAGGGGAGGAGGAAGAAACTGCCTGCCTCTCAGCAGAGTCCACTTGTTTAGGGGCCCCCACAGTCCTAGGACATCTGCAGACCTACCCACTCTGGGAACCACAACCAGGGCAACACCTAGAGAGGAGCCAGTCCCATAAAGGAAGCAGAAGTGCCCAGAAAAGGGGCAAGTGCTGAGCAAGCAGCATTGTTCCCTCTCAGACATCTCACCCACAAATAGTGTCACAACATGGTGAAACAGGTGGCCTTGTACCTAGGGCTTCGCTCCTTACAACTTAACAGGTGCAACAACTCTACCTAGGACAAACAGAGGATACTGTCAAGTTGAGAAGTATGGCCCAAAAGAGGGAACAAAGTAAGGTTCCAGTGGGAGAACTAAGTGACAAGGAGATAGTCAACTTAACAGACACAAAGTTCAAAACACTGGGAATAAAGGTGCTCACAGACTTGACAGATATACTTCAGTACTGAAAAAACAAAAGGAAAGAAGTGAAGGCTAGATTAAATGAAACGAAGGAAAATACACACAAAGCCAATAATGAAGGGAAGGAAACAGGGGTTCAAATCAACAATTTGGAACATAGGAAACCAGTACAGAAAAATTAAACAAGAATCAAAAAAAGCTAGGAAAGGCTTAGGAACCTCCGGGATGACTTAAAATGTGCCAACATCTGAATTATAGGGGTAACATAAGAAGAAGAGAGACAGCAATAAATTGAAAACTTATATGAAAAAAATAATGAAGGAAAAACTTCCCTAATTTAGCAAAGGAAATAGACATTCAAGTCCAGAAAGCAAAAAAGAGTCCCTAACAAGCTAGACCAAAGGAGGACCACACCAAGACACATAATTCAAATGCCAAAGGTTAAAGACAAAGAGAGAACCTTAAAAGTATGAAGAGAAAAGAAGAGAATTACTTACAAAGGGGTTCCTATGAGACCATCAGGTGATTTCTCAAAAGAAACTTGGCTGGCAAAGAGACTGGCAAGGAGTATTAGGTAATGAAAAGCAAGAACCTACAACCAAGATAACTCTATCATTTAGAATGAAAGGGCAGATGAAGTGCTTCCCAGTCAACGTAAACCTAAAGGAGTTCATCATCACCAAGCCCTTTTTATATGAACTATTAAAGGGACTTATTTAAGAAAAAGATGAAAAATATGAACATTAAAATTACAACAAACAACTATCAACAACAGAATCTAAAAAATAAAATAAAAAATAAACTAAGCAAACAATTGGAACAGGAACAGAATCATAGGTATGGGGATCATTTGGAGGGTTATTAGCTGGGTGGGGGAAAGAGGAGAAATGGTGCAGAAATTAAGAAGCATAACTGGTAGTTACAGAATAGTCATGGGGATGTATAGAGAATATATTCAACAACACTGTAATTACTATGTATGGTGTTAGCAGGGTATTAGGTTTATCTGGGTGATCACTCAGTAAGTTATACAATATCTAATTCCTGCAATGTACACCTAAAACTAATATAATATTGTATTATATTATGTATCAACTGTTAATTGAAAAATAAAATCATTTTTTAAAGGTAAAAAAAAAAAAAAAGTCATCATTCCGCAATGCTAAAAAGTGTCAAATGTGAATGTTACTCATTTTATTACATCCAGCATAAGAGAATATGTAATTTCAGTACACATTTGTTGACTGATTGGTCAGCAAAAGCAACCTAAAATTCAAAATAAGTAACTACAACAGTCCACACAGACAAGTATCTCTGGCTACGCCACCCCAGTGAAACAGGCTCTACATAATTCCCTTCAGAATAACTGCTATAATTGACCCTAGAAAACTCTACACACTATCTGAGAAGAGTAAGAGTTAAGTGGACTAGATAACAATGTAGCTGCTTATTACCCATAAGACACAGGTCTTTGAGCAAACAGAATATAAAACAAGTAAATTCAAATGAAATTTTAATAAGCAAGAAAGCTGAGAGCATTAGACAAAACTCAGGATGGATTGGTCAATAAAGAATGCTTAAAAAGGCAAATCTACTCAACAATTTACCAATATGTACAATGGAACAGGAACAATCTTTCTTCTTTCAGGAAAAAAAAAAAGAAATGAAGATTTTAAAAACTGTTCTAGGCATAGGGAAAAACATGGGCCAAGAAATTCAATTATAGTACTGATAAAAATCTAGCACACTATATTCTAGAATAACATGACGAACTAAGAAAAAATGTTTTACCTTTCCCCTACGTCCATTTCCTCCATCTTGATCTTCCCACTGCCAGTCTACTCCTCTTACCACTCTGGCACCTGCAAAGATCCCTCTGGCTGTAATCTTCTTAGATTTTCGACGAGACTCTAACAGAACCCTAAAAATAAAATTATTTACTTTCTATAAAAATAAGTAATTTATTTTTTAAAACAAGATTATATAAAAAGTTATTCTAAAAATATAAAAGATTTTTCTTTGTTCTGGTTTATACCTTACAATATGATACAGGTCCCTTCCACAATCCACAGGTGATGATAATGACAGTGGTAGTTAAAATAATAAAAACAGCTAATACTGAGCTTTTACTATACGTAAAAGTACTTACAGAGGTGTAAAGTTTGTTGCATTCCTTCAGAGGAGGGTATATTCATATTATCCATTTTATGAAGAAGAAAACTGAACCTCAAAGAGTTAACTAATTTGCCCAAGGTCTCATATGTTAAATTGTAATGGAATCCCCATATAAACCAAGTCTAACTACTTCAGCATTATCACTACACGCTTCACTATTTTAGAGATGACAAACTCAAATAATTACAGCTGTTAGCCAAGTAATATAAATGAGGGCCTAAAAAAGACAGCATCACAGAAATGATACATGGCAAATGGCAACTGACCTCAGGCTTATTCAGAAGACAACGGAAGTGGCAGGGACTTCGGTGAACTCAAGCTCATGAGTTGTCTACAGGGTACAGGTGCTCCTGTACTTCAGCCAACTTTGCTATTAACAAATGTAGGCCCAGTGTTGAGTCTTCTGGGTGTGTGTGTGTTTTAAGAATTCGTAAACTTAGTTTTTGTATAAAATCACCTGATTTCAAAAGGTTAACGATTGTTCAAAACTTTGGAGCATGGTACATGCCAAGTAAAATACATCTGTGGCCTGGGTTTGGCCTACACTAGCCTATCTCTGAAGTATTGCATACCTACTGAAGACTGTGGACTTGAAAAAGATTCTAACTCAATTATCTGGACCAGCAGGGTTCTTCAAGGCCATCTATCTCTTATTCTTTTAGAGCCTTTTCATTCATAAAATAAAACAGATTTTGTTTTTTTTTCCCTTTGTTTTTTTCTAATTTCATCTCATTATTCTATTCATTCTTAAAATTTATTATATTCTAACTTTAAAAATTGTAAATAAAAGAAAAAAATAACTTGTTTCAAGTTACTTAGTTAATAAATGGCAGGACCAATATATGAACTAGGACAGGATAACACCAAAATCCATTTTCCTATTACTTCTGCTGCATCCCTTTTTGACTAGCTAGATTCTTGCTACTGTGTATTATCCGTATCTACCTGAAAAGACTAAATTACCTGAAACTCTATACACATTCACCTTACTTCTCAGATACTTAATACATATGTCTAGAGTATAAAATATCACATGATAATCACTGTTGATCAAATAATCCTTTCACTTGTAAACTCTTTAAGAATACTGTGTTTTATTTAGCTTCAAATTTACACAAGCTTAGTAGCTGCCTCAAAGTCTTAATAATTTCTCTTGATTCAATCAATGGGCCCTAGTGATAGCAATTAACAGAATAGAAGACATAGCAAGAAGAAAATAATCAATCTCTCTTTTCCTGCTCTTGCACTTCTAAATACTGAGTAGTGTCAAGTCTCTATGAGAAAAACACAACCTAGATTATCTTAGAAAAATACTGATAGCTTCATCTTCACAGAGGCAGGCCTGGTCCACCTCCAGTCTGTTATCTGCTACATCCTGACTAAATTAGCTTTCAGAAGCTTTCCTAAACTTATTTTTAAGGCTAAATAGTATAAAATTTAATACAAGGAAGGAATTGCAACAGTGGAAAACATTGTTACCCATACCGCTCACTTCCTGGTGTAGTAATTCTATAGAAGCGATGTCTTAGATGATGTTTATCTCCATGATAACAAACTGTGCACAAATCATAATTTGTACACTCTGCACACTTCCATCGAATGCCAATGATTGGTTGCTGGCGGCAGGTATCACACATGGTTCCATCATGCTTAATGCCTATTAAAACAAGGATACATGCTTACATTAATTAAAGGTGTTATTTACTTGAACATAATTCCTTATGGGGAAACTAAGAACGTAGCATTTTACAAAGCACCTCAATAAAGTATGAAGTATTTCAAATGCAACATTGTTTCAACATAGTATGTTACAAATATATTTTTAATCAGCACAAATTACAAACTAAACTTTCTAGCCCTTCTTTTTTTCCTTAGTAAAAATATTTCTCAGGAGCACTTTCCCTTGTTCTCATTCACAAACTGAAATTCAGTTTTAGCCCAGAGAAAAAAGAAGAATCTTTTCCCTTCAAAACTCAGAAACCTTTTGGGGAATTGATCCTCCAGGTAAATAATTACTCCAAAAGATAAGACAATTTCATCCTCAATATCATAGAAACAAATTATCAATTAACTTAAGAATTTTTCTCTAGGTATTAATTTCATCCCCATAAACAATAAACTTCAGAAAATGATTAGCAAACTAGTTTCCCCATTTAAAGGGGAACAATATACTATAGCCGAGTCTGCTGTGGGTTTTTCCCTTAAGGAATAAGTAGTAATGAACTATAGAAAAATAAAATAAGTACTTGGTAAAATAACCTTCACTAAAAAATGTTCACATGCATAAGTGAGAGAGACATTAGAACTATAAAAGACACCAATATCAAGTAATAAAAATATGGACATTTTAAAGTAACAAGACTGGGGATAATGTTCACTTATTATTCTATTACACTAAGATCACTTGCTTCAATAAATCAAAAATAGTTTTTAAAAAACATGTGCAGTTTGTGAATATCCATGTCACTATTTTATAAACACATATTTTATGGTCAGCTTTGATTCTGAACTATAAGCAAGAGCTGCATTGTCTGTGCAACAGTGACACACTCCTGGATTTCAATTCTGGTTCTATCAACAGCTATCCTTGAAAAAGGTTATTTTAACTTAAGTATTTATGTATAAAAATAATATTGCTTTAAAATAATTCAGAGGAGCAGAGGAAATTACTCATGTTGAAACTGGGTAACAACATGGAAGTTCATTATATTATTTTCTATTTTTTAAGTTTAGAAATTTTCCATAATTAAATAAAAAAGTGTTTTTAGTTCCCAAAACCTCAGTTCCCCTTGGAAGAAGCAAACTATTCTTTAAAGATAAAAGATATTCTAGAAATCAAATAATAACGTGTGGTATATACATGGACTAGAGTACAAAAGTACTAAACTCTACAGAATTAATACACTATTACTACTTTCTGATAAGGAAAAAAACAAAACTACATAGCTCAGTTTTCACATCTAGATTTAAAGTCCCAATAAGTTAGGTAACCAGATTTTACATAAAAAGCTGAACATAAGAATAAGCCATAGTGGAAACAGTATGAGTACAAATGGAAAGAAATGAGATAAGAGATCTAAGACTTGGTGCCTATGGATTACAAACAAGAAATGTAGAAGGTAACAACAAAAAATTATGAATGAAATCATTCAAGAGGAAACAAATAGGTATGTTAGAGATATTTAGAAACAAACAGTTCTCTTTAAAACAGAAAAGGAGCCACACACACATACACACGCACAAAAAAAACCAAAAAAATAAGTACACGCCAATTCAAAAATGCAAGCTTAGGCCTCCATTGATAGAAATGCATCTAAGAAACTAAATCAAGAAAAGAATCAGATTAAGTTTCATAGAAATGGTGGATGGGTAGACCTTTCAAAGGAAGAAAGAAGGAATCTCAGAAAAGCACAGCATATGTTCAATGAACCAGAAGAAGCTTTATCTGTTTGGCAGGAATATGAAATACAGTCAGAGGCTTAAAGATAAATTTTAATCTGTTGAGAAATAAGTTAAAATAATTTCTGGTCTATATATTTAAATTGTTGTATTAAATGGTAAAAACAAGGGTATGTGATTTAAGACGAGTTCTATAACTTACTATAGCCAGATAATGTTCAGTATCAGCTTAACCTACACTGGGACTGAATGTGTTCCCCAAAATTCATTTGTTGATGCCCCTAACCCCTCAATGTGATGTTTGGAGCTGAGACCTTTGGGAGGTAAATGATGTGATGAGGATTAGCTCTATGATGGGATTAGTAGTCTTACAAGAAGAAAAAGAAACACCAGGTCTCTCTATCATATGAGGACACACAAAAAGGCAGCTAGCTATCTGCAGACCAGAAACCGATTTGGCCGGCACCTAGGTCTTGAATTTCCAACTATGAGAAATCAATTCCTGTTTTAACCAGCCAGTCTGTGGTATGTTTGTTATGGCAGCTCAAGCACACTAAGACAATATAGAAAGGGACATTGTGAAGCTCAATCATAATACAGGTAAATATACTTTGAAAGGCTTTAAAGCAAAATATAAGGAGCTATACTGCACTTTATAAATTTATAAAGAATTACATGGCCCTTAGCCCTGAGAGAAGTGGACAGGCACGAGCCTGCGAACCCAAAGGTCGCCTGTTAGATTCCCAGCCAGGGCACATAACCAGGTTGCAAGCCAGGTCTCCAGCCAGGTCCATAGCTGGAGGCAGGTAAAAGGCAACCATATATTGATCATTCTCTCCCTTTCTTCATTTCTCCCTATCCTTCTCTCTGAAAATAATGAATTAAAAAATCTTAAAAAAAAAAATTAACTGCACTTAATTTCATCTTATCATAGAATTCTTAAATGTACTAGTCATCTACTTAAGTAATGTAGTGGTCAAAACCATTATATTTCCCAGGAAAATTCAGTAATACTTATAAAGAAATCAAAGAATTGCTCAGTTTCCCAGAGACTTTATATAGAGAATATTCAATTACTCATCATATACCCAAAGCTGACAGCTTCCCTGAGGTTATGCCTGTCTTCTCAGTTCCTTTTACTGTTTTCACTCCAGAATAGCAACAGTGGACTTATCTGCCATGCCAGATAGTCCTATATACCAGCAGATCATCCACCACGTCTCATCATTGATAATGAGGGATTGTATTCGACAGTTAAGTTTGACTGAGTCATTCATTCATCAAAATTATCAGGCATAGGCCCAAAAGAAATTATAACCTAAACAGGATTAACACTCAAAGGAAAACCCCAAATTTATAGCTACACAACTCAAAGCTATCAGCATTCATTAGTATTACATGCTTCAGTCTTTTAGAATATAAATCAAAAGGTTGAAGGTAACTCCCATCTAGTCTTCCTTATTGGGTATATAAATTGAATACAGAGATGTTGTTTTTTTTAATCAAACAAAAATAATGTTTAAAGTACCAAATAATCTATAAACTGCCTAACCATCCCTTGGGCTGCTATGAATTTGCTATTTTGTGTTAAATCAGTACTTAAAAAATCTGTAATTACTCCTGAAACTGTTGTCTCCCAACACAAATAACAGAAGTTTTCAAAGTTAAAAAACAAAAAATTAATCTAGCTCACACAAAAATACTTTTAGGGTAAATTCTAAAACCTAGCAACAGGTAAAGATTTTTAAAGAACTGTCATAATTACCTGATTAAGGCCTATTAAGCTGAATTATAAATTCTCATAAAAGTGCAATTAATAGCAAATGGCAGGAATGAGTTTTTAAATTGATTTTAGAGAGAGAGGAAGGGGGAGAGGGAGAAAACAGAAACATCAATTTGTTATTCTACTTATTTATGGATTCAGTGATTGATTCTTTCCATGTGTCCTGATCAGGGATCCAACCACACACCTTGGCATATTGGGATGATGCTCTTCCCACGTGAGTATCTGACCAAAACCACAATGTGAGTTTTTAAAATTTTAATCATAAAATATAAAAACTACTTTATATATGTAATTTATGCCAGTTACATTCCTGGAAAATTTTAAATGGAAAAGGCCTGGCTAGTGTGGCTCAGTGGACTGAGCACCAACTTGCAAACCAAAGGGTCATCAGTTTGATTCCCAGACAGGGCACAAGATTGGGTTGCAGGCCAGGTCCCCCCAGCTTGGGGTGTGCAAGAGGCAACCAATCAATGTTTCTCTCCCTCTCTTTCTCCATCCCTTTTCCTCTCTCTGAAAATAAATAAATAAAACCTTTTAAAAAATAAATAAAATGGAGGAAAGGTGTGGCAGATTATATTTTCCAAAGAGGGCCACACCAATCTATATCCATCCCAAGTTCTCCTCTGACAATGTGACAATGACATGTGATCATTAAGAGACATCTATCGAGCACTCACGCACACACATACACACACACACAGGACCTGGGCAGACATCTGCAACTGCCAGCGTCAATAGAAGGTAACTGAAGTGACACTATATGACCTCCGAGACTGGGGACATAAAAGACAACACAGGACTTCTAAACAAGATGGCGGTGTAAGTAGACATACTGCATCTCCCTCCACAACTAAGAAGGAACACAGCTACCTCAAAGCTAGAGACAACCAGAAGTTCCAGGAAATGAAGCTTCACAGAAGTCCAACAAACAAACATATAAAGAATACTCATCCAGACAGGTAAGAGGGGTGGAGCTGGGACAAAGAGGACCCAGTTGGGCTGCACAAAGGCTGCCACAGGATAGTGGCTATGGTCTGCTGACAGAAAGCACAGTCACACATTAAAAAAATGTAGAAACTCCTCAGGAGCACTCTGGGCACCAGACTTCGCTGGTCTCGATTCCAGCGTGGGAGTAGGGGGTGGAATAAGAAAATGTCGGTCTCTTACCAGGGTCCATGTGTTTAAAGGCCCCACAGGCCTAGAGTGTCCACAGATCCAATGACTCTGGGAAACATGGCCAAGACAACAGTTAGAGAGGCACCAGTCCCAAACGAGAAGTGAGAGAAGTGCCTAGAGCAAGGGGGGAGTGCTGAGCAAGCAGTGTTGTTCCCTCTCAGAACTCTCCCCATGTACGGTGACAGTACAACAACTTGCCCCATAATGAGGAATAACCAAGGCTGTCTCCTACAATGTAACAGGTGTGACAGTTCTACCTAAGACACAAAGGCAAACCCAGGAGCCTATCAAGATGAGGAGACAGAGAACATGGCTCAAAAAAGAAAACAAATCAAGATCCCAGTGAGCAAACTAAGCACCAAAAAAATAGCCAGCCCAAACAGATGAAGGGATAGCCAATCTAGCAGACCCACAGTTTAAGGCACTGCTCACAGACTTGACAGGCATGCTCAAATATGGCAAACACATAAGAAAATAAGTGAAGGCTATCCTAAATGAAACGAAGGAAAATACACATGAAATCAATGGTAAAAGGAAGGAAACCGGGGCTCAAATCAACAAGTTGGAAACTAAGGAAGAAATAAACAGTCAACCAAACCAGTACAGAAAGAGGAAACAAGACTTTTTAGAAATGAGGAGAGGCTTAGGAACCTCTGGGATGACTATAAGCATGCCAACATCTGAATTATAGGGGTGCCAGAAGGAGAAGAGCAAGAGCAAAAGAAATTGAAAACCTGTGTGAAAAAATAATGAAGGAAAACTTCCCAAAGTTGGCGAAGGAAATAGACATATGAGTCCAGGAAGCACAGAGAGTCCCAAATAAGCTAGACAGGTGAGAGGACCAAACCAAGACACATCACAATTAAAATACCAAAGGTTAAAGATAAAATCTTAAAAGCAGCAAGAGAAGAGTTTCCTACAAAGGGTTTCCTATAAGACTATCAGCTGATTTCTCAAAAGAAACTTGATAGGCAAGAAGGGACTGGCAAAAAGTATTCAAAGTAATGAAAAGCAAGGACCTACAACCAAGATTATTCTATCCAGCAAAGCTACAATTTAGAATAGAAGGGCAGGTAAAGTACTTTCCAGACAGAGTAAAGCTGAAGAAGTTCATCATCACCAAGCTATTATTATTCTATGAAATGTTAAAGAGAATTGCTTAAGAAAGAAATCAAAACTATGAACATTAAAATGACAACAAGCTCACAACTATCAACAAATGAATCTAAAAAAATAAAATAAAATAAAAACAAATACAGACTAAACAAATGACCAGAATAGAATCAGAATCATAGGTACAGAGATCACTGGGAGGGTTATCAGCTGGGAAGGGGAAGAAATGGCGAAATGGCAAAATGGTGCAGGTATTAGGAAACATAACTGGTGGGTAGAAGATAAGATGGGGGGAAATTAAGAATAATATAGGAAAGGGTAAAATCAGGGAACTTATATGCATGACCCATGGACATGAACTAAAGGGTTATGGGATTGTAGGAGGGAAAAGGGATCCTGGGTGGAGGGGAACAAAGGGAAAAAAATTGAGACTATTGTTATAGCATAACCAGTAAAATGTACTTTTTAAAAAAGACAACACGGATAAGGTGCCGGTCTGTGAACCCAAAGGTCGCTGGTTTGATTCCCAGCCAGGGCACATAACCAGGTTGCAAGCCAGGTCTCCAGCCAGATTTCCAGCCAGATCCATGGCTAGAGGCAGGTGAAAGGCAACCATACAATGATGTTTCTCTCCTTCTCTCCCTCTCTAACTCTCTCTCTTCCCCTCTTTCTAAAAATGATAAAATCTTTAAAAAATAATTAAATAAAATAAAAATTAAAAATAAAAAAAGACAACACAAGTGCCACTTGTCTGTCTTTCCCCTTACCTCAGTATTTACGCTCTGCACGCCTTAGGAACTCAAGTGAAAATAAGTCTGGCTATTATGAAGCTGTCATAGAGAAGAGACCACATGGAGTGACCACAAAAAGGTGTAAGAGATGCCCTAAAAAGCCCACCTTGGCTAGCCCCTCCAGTCTTTGACACTTCCTAGACATTGTGTAACAGAAACAAGCCATTCCCCACCAAGCCACATCCAAATCCCTGACCCATGGAAGCCATTAGCAGATAAACTGTTTCATAATATTAAGTTTTAGGGTAATTTGCTATACAACTTTTATACCTGAAACAAAGCAAGTTAAAAATAAGTTACAATCTTTGTTATAGTTCCTTAAGTACAACATACCAAAAATAGATTAAAGAATTAAATATGAAAAAAGAAAACTATTAAAATGCTAGGAAAAAAGTTGAACAGCCTATTTTACAATTTTGAGTAAAGGTTTTCGAAGCACAAAACCAAGAAATCACATATATGCACGCTCATGTGAGCACACATACACATAAATAAGCAGAGAAAATGTGAAAGTCCACAGCAAAACTGCTGACAGTGACTGGGAGTGCACCGATGGAGAAGGGGAGAGCAGTTTCACCTTTTGTTCTATATATTTTTGAATTGTTTAGTTTTATTATAAGCATTTTTAATTTCATAATTTTAGAAATATAATACAAAATATACCAGTTTTATCCTCTCCAACTGGCATAGATTAAAATTAATATGTCAGTACATGTGAAGATGATGCCCAGAGCCAGACACTGCTGAGAGGTAAAAATGAAATTGATGTAAGCTCTATAGAGGGTACTTGCAAAAATGTTTCAAATACCTTAATAAACCTTGACTCTACCTCCAAATTTTTTAAAAGGTACATCCAAGGATAGTAAAGTGTAGTAGATAGAAACAAAAATATAATGTAAATGATGTCAAAAATATGGCGTTATGTATGTATAAATTATGATAATTCATAAAGGAAATTTCAGTTATTTAATTATATAGAACAAATGTTATCGACTATAAACTGTTATTATTATAAAGCAATTTGCAAAGAATTATAGCATACATTTGGGTAAATTACCTAATACATATAATCCATGTGCGCACACACACACAAAAAACAAAAAAGCAGGCGAGATAATTCCCAGAATGTGTTAATGGGATTATCCTTTATAATTTTCCAAGTTTTCTATGCCAAGTGTGTATTAATTCTAGGAAGCAGCTTGGTGGGTAGGGGCATTTAATACATATTATGAACATACAATTAAAATAAAAGCTAAAACAAACAAAAACATGGGGGGCTCTAAGCAAATATTTGTAGAAACCAACTTTCAAATAGTTAGTTTAGCAATCAGGTATGTAACTGTTACTTAAAATTTTTATTTCTTTTAATCCTTATGTTACTGAGCTATTCCTGTGTATGAAAAGAAAATACTCATATATACCTATTTAAGCACACTTCTCATTGCAAATTACCTGTAATAGACATACAAGTCTATTACAAGTCAAGACATAATAAATATCAAATAGCATAATAGTAAATGTCTACACAATGGTTAGGTTTCTGAAGAAGGTCTAAAATAGGTCTTCCTTTACAAAAAGTAAAATGCACTCGACAGTATCCCAATGCATTCAGAGCTTTATTCTAACTATCTGCGCAGCTCTTCAAGTAAGAGTTAGTTGATCAGAAGCACTGGAAAATGTATCTTAACCCCCACCCCCCTACCCAAAAAGAAAAAATGTCCAGCTTTCAGCTACTTACATTTTTTCATTTCTGTTAATTTTCCACAAAGTACAATGGTAACATCCATGAGCTCATAATCTAAGTACAGGCTTTCTTTAAAAGAAACCATTGAAACACACAATAACAACTGGTTTAAAAATAAAGGAAGGGGCTTCTACAATTCATGGTTTTAAAGAATACTTAAGAAAAAAAATTATGCACACAAAAGCACATCCAAATCCCTTCTTGGTTCCCACAGTTCAAATGCCAACAAAGCTACTGAACAGCTGTGAAACAGACTAAGGCTAAGAACTGGAAAAAGTAAACAAAGCAACCCCTTCCACTACCAAAATGGGCACCACAGAATTTTTAAGGAGAAGGCAATTAACTGGATTTAATTCAATTTATGTTTAAAGAAAACATAAAACAGGAGAGGGGCCATTAAATAAAAAGGCCAAAATTTTACTGATCTCTCATACTGGTAGCTTTTTTGTTTTCCCTGACTGCATCCACCCAATTTATTCTCTAAAAACCATTTCCTCCCAGTCTAAACCTCTTTTGCCCAGGCAAGGGTTATTTCTTAAAATTTTCATTTCATAAATTTTAATTCTCTAACTAAACCTATTAGCATTTTTTCTCTTTTCTACAGAATACCCTCAAGAGTCAATGCCCTTTCCCTTTGCTAAGTTTTATGAAGACATCTGCCACTGTTAAATGAACCACGTAATGATAGCTTTTGATTCATTCTACCAATACCCAAATGGCCATCTGCTCTATGTTTTAATGGCCTCTCATCTAAATGCAGTAACTTAAGAGAATTTACATAGCTTAAGTTTCTTTGTTGGAAATTTTTATGAGGACAGTAAAACAGCCAGTTAAGATCAATAGCAACAAGTTAAAAGAGGCAACGAAAACAGCTCAAATTCACAAAACACTGATCTATGCAAGTAAAATGTTACATTTCTAGACTGAAATGATTCAAAGAGAGAATTTAATGTTCTCACTATAAGCAGTCCACTATACAAAGCACTTCAACATAGAAAAAAATATCTAAATTATTACTTTGTATTAATAGCAAAAGTAAGCAATATAATTGTTCATTGGCAAGACAGCACAAACATATTAGGTATACAATGGAACACCTAAAATTCATGTTCAACAGCCACACAACTGAACATGGATGAATTCTTCAATTGTAAGGCTAAAGTTTTTAAAGTATACAATACAAAATGTTGCAAATAAAGCTATATCTATTGTTCACAGATATATAAAACCATAGTATAAACATAAACAAACCTATGGGAATAACTAATTTCTAGACAGTGGTTACCTTAGGAGAGGAAGGAAGGGAATGAAATTGGGAAGAAGTAAACATTGTCTCAAATGTATTAGCAACGCTCTGCTTCTAAATGGGTTTGCCAGTATCTATTAATCATTCATATACTTAGATAATTAAATATGTAATAAATACTGTAACTTTTTAAAATAAAAAATAAACATCCCTAGTAGACTAGTACAATGCCTAGTTAATCCTCTAAATTTGTTCCCTAATAAAAAATTTTACCAAACATTACAAAATAACTTATAGCCCTAGCTGGCAGCACAGTGGATAAGGTGCCGGCCTGCAAACCCAAAGGTCGCTGGTTCGATTCCCCAGTCAGGGCACATAATCAGGTTGCAAGCCAGATCTCCAGCCAGATCCATGGCTGAAGGCAGGTGAAAGGCAACCATACATTGATGTTTCTGTTTCTCTCCCTCTCTCTCTCCCTTCCTCTCTTTCTGGAAATAATAAATAAAATCTTTATTATTATATATATTTTTTAAAAAAATAAAAATAACTTATAGAGCCCTAGCTGGTAGCTCAGTGGATAAGGGGCAGGCCTGGGAACCCAAAGGCTACTGGTTCGATTCCCAGCCAGGCCTCCAGCCAGGTCCATAGCTGGAAGCAAGTGAAAGGCGACTATACATTGATGTCTCTCTCCCTTTCTGCCTTTCTCCCTTTCCCTCTCCCTAAAAATAATAAAATAAAATCTTTAAAAAAAGGGGGGGGGGGAGATATTAAAAAAAAAAAACTTATTAAGTTATCAACCAGTATTTAGATGTAATTACTTATTGTGGCGTAATAGTTGATGTCACTCAACCAACCAAGAAATCCTACTTCTGATTTATGGGTTCATTCAATTTAAACTCCACATCAGTGTGACAAAAATGTTTACAGAGCTTAAAAAAGGATTAACCAATTAGAGCAGCATCTTATTTTCCCTGAAATTCCTGCTGAGGGTGAGGCCCTGGTGAGGCCATCAGTTGGTATATTCCACATTCCTTACTTCTGAGAAATACTATGAAAACAGAATTGTTATTCTTAATAATATTGGTCACTATTTATGGTTGGTGCTTCACATACATTATTTAACCTTCCTAACAATACTAAAAGGTAGGCATTATTCCCATTTATAGATGAAGAAACTGAAGCTCCGATAAGTTACCTGCCTGAA